>CAJHNH020005445.1:822648-1017648 GCA_905116865.2 Candidula unifasciata
TCCGGGCCGCTAATGACCCAAACGCAGACGAACACCGATAGCGTAGTCGAGCCAAACTCAGCCGAATATCAAGCGAGTCTGACCAGTATCTAGCTATCGGTAATCAGGCTACGAATGGGTAGTTAGCAAGCTAACGAGAGACACACGTGGCTTTATCGGGTGGTAGAGCGAGCGAGAGCTGTGTGCGACTGATGTGATCTCCTAGTTCTAAAGTTCATCCCTTTATAACTTCGATCAAGCTCCTCCTACATTACTACTAAAATCACTCTCATTCAAGGATGTCACAGCTCCTCCCCGTGGGTAAGTCTATTAACTGTCAGTCAAGACTGTACAACACTTGTTTGAATTCCCACGGTCACATTCTCCAGGTTCAATCAAGCTGGTCAAAGCTAATACACAACGTCACACCTCCCATCCTTTCGTTAACCTGCAGTCACCTTTATCCGATGTGCCAATCTTCTGCTAACACCTTCGGCTCACTAAGTCAGTAGTGACCGTCGGACCTGCCATCAAGTTAGGTAACCTCAGGGGGAGATAATCCAATTAGCCTGGGTTATCTGCTCATAAATTTCTGGCTAGGAGATAAATATCTGACAACCAACAGATGGTGTGCAAAAATCAGTCACAAAGTCTGAGCTAGTCAGTCTCACTGGCGTCACAAAGACTACCTTAACACTTAACATCTGGGAAAAAGTTTTAGTGTTTGATATCACCAACAGTCCAGGAGAATTAAATGTTTGTTCAGGTCGCCTTACTTAGTTTAAGGATGTATCCAAATCCATTTATTTCTGTATACTTTAAAATACATAGAAATAAAAGTAGGTTGAGGAAAGACATTCTGAAGTCACCGAGCGTATCGTCACACGTATTCCCGTTCCCCCACTCTTTTTCGTATGAAGCTTTTTGTTATACCCCCTACTGTCAATGGAGGATTGGAAGTTCGTGGGTTCGGTTCCTGACGTGAGCCGGATTTTTTTTTTTTAATGACTTTGACTCCCAGGCTGATCGAGCCTTAAGTGGGTACCAGCTGAAGTGATGGGAAGTAAACGCAGCCGGCGTGATGCTAACCACATCACCCACCAAGTTCGGTTCTAACTATACAATATAGGTCTAGCCCCTTATACACCCATTACGCCTGAAAGGCGTGGAAAAGGGTCCTTTACTTTACTCCTGTCTATATTGTCTTTTTAAAAAAAAATCTAGTTCTTCTTCATATTTTTTGCGTTTACCGACTGCAATCTCTGGTGGAAAGTGCTGATTGTTCGGCCACCTGTAGACTTTAGCCTTGTTCTAGAACCTGAGTGTTGCGTGCATATCCGATTTAAGGTCTGGTGTATTTGTATGCAGACTGTTGGTTCCTTGCCTTCTAGGTAGATGCACGCCACTTTCGAAGGATGTCAAAACTTATTCGACTCTTACAACATGCTTTTTTGGGGAGATAGTAGGTCTATTCTTGTTTTTATGTTTTTGTGTAATTATACACAACAATAAATGATACTGTGTACGATAAAGCAACAATGTTTATTATATAATTGTCCCTCATTTATGTAACAGTAATAATGTGTGGTTTAAAACAAAAACTGTCCAAAGGTAGGTAAAAGAAATGGAAAGTAGGGGTATCTCCGGGTAATCTCTGGGTAATGTACGAAATAAAAGAACAGTCGAACAGTAAAGATTTTAATTAAATAACTACGCCTGGTTGTGAAAGGGACTTATGAAACTTCCTATGTTAAATCGCTTGCTTTTCTTCATATAAAGAGCACTAGTTATGTTGATTGATAAAGACATGTCGACATTTAGCCTAGTCAACAGTTGTCTTGACTTCGCCCAGCTGCCGAGCCTCCTTTATTTATTTGTTATATAACAGGAGCGCCAGAACATGGGAGCTTAGGGGCTTCAGTTGTTGAAAATCTCTTTCAATGAACCAAGAGGTGAAGAAAAGACGCAAGCTTTGGATAGGATTAGAGTGTCTTTGCACTGAAACCCACAATGATAAATAAAGGAAGACTAAAAGAGACATGGAGACGGGATCTAGAGAGTAAAGTTAAAAAGATGGGGATGACGTGGAGAGAGCTGCATGCGATAACGAAGGATACAAAGATTTGGCCTGAGTTGGCTGAGGACGTGTGTTCCATTGAGGGTTAAGAAGACAGAAGAAGAACAATCTCTAGAAGCACTAAGCGCATTCTTCCTCACGTAGAACGTCGGGAACGGAGATGTACCAATAAATCGATCGATGGATTTATCCCTTCCAGGCACTACCTAAAGTTTTACCATACCATCCTAAAATGTACAAATATCAGTCTGGACAGCAGACCAGCAAGGCAGGTCTCAGATAGCCCTTTCAACCTCAGAAGAAGTTATCAAGACACTCGTAACGTTACATCAGCCATATGTAAGCTGCAGTTGTATGGGTGTAATAACAGGGGCACCCTTTTTAATCACATGCTTTGTAATTTCAAGTATTTTTTTTTTTATTCATTTCATATTATTTCAAATATATTATAAATAGTTTTCCTGTTTGGCATATAATATTAATATTATAGGATTTTGTTTCGAGGTACGTATTGGAAACTACTACCCACCGCCACCACTGTTACTACTACTAATGCTGCTGCTGCTACTCCTACTACTAGTATTAGTGGTGGTGGTGGCTGTGGTTGTGGTGGTGGTGGTAGTTTCTAGGGCTTGACCCTGTTAGCTGCGGATTGCATTTGGAATGTTTTTCGACTGTGACCAACGTGTTGGTGTGAATTGTAGATTCAGAAAATAGCGCGATGCCTGTCGTGCAGTGTTGTGGTGCCCGTATGTGATTAAAATGTATCGCGTGGGCAACTGCTGATCTGTTGGCGACTTCTGCTACCATCAATGATGAACTGCAATTCTAATACTGTGATAAACATTCTGTGTGTTTTTCTTTGGCACAGGAGCGGAGCAAAGATGGGGTGACCCGTTTGCTATGAAGCTGAAACTATGACTACCAGACTACCAGTTTCCAGGGAGTGCCTAAAAAACGAAATCCTATATTATCAATATTATATGCTAAACTGGAAAACTAAAAATAATATATTTAAAATACACTACGACTACCACTACTGCTGCTACTACTGTTGCGCCCTATAGCAAGGTAACTGCGGATTTGAAGGTCCTGGGTTCATATCCTAATAGAGCTGAATTTTTTATTGACTTTAATTTCCGGGTAGACGCAGCCTTAAATAGATACTGAGAAGAGTTCTGAGAAGTAAACGGCGGAGAACATGAGGTTGACCCATCACCCACCAAGTGCCGACCGGTCTATAGAATATAGCTCTACCAGTATATACCCAGGGCACATGAATGCGTGGAAAGGGGTCCTTTACTTTAAGCAAAGCCCCAGATGTTTGAGGTTTAAACAACGGATCAGCATCATGGCACACCCATAAGTACTCCTTTCTTCTTCTCAAGCCCAGTGCACAAGCTCTGTAGCACCAGCGAGGATCCTGAAATACTTTGGGTAGATTTTTAACTTCACATTTTCTCAGGCAGCGCCGTAAGGCTACTCTTTTCGATTTCCAACTGCCATGAGTTTTTGACGGGCGCAAAAATACACACGGGCGTCCGATCTGACTACTCGAAGACCAGGATAAATCACTAGAAGTCCAAGTCCACGTGAAAAAATGCCAGCCCTTACCGGGAATTGAACCTGGAACCACTAGCACTCCAGGCGGACACAATGCCTTGAGACCACGCAGCCCTCCTAAGCAAAGCCCTTTGATCGCCCACCCCATGAAACTTATAAGGGGACTGAGGCAACCTCCTTGATTTTTTTTTTTTTTTTTGGCGGCGCCCTTCTATACAATTATTTATGATGTGTTTTGATAGCATTGTTTAAGAATCACTTGCCCGCTAACATTGTACTTTCTATGCCTAAAAGCCTGCCTAACAACGTTCAGAAAGTCGTATTACAGATCATTTTAAGTGGCACTGGTAACGTTTAAACTTTTGAGCATTTCACAAAACCCACGGTTTATCGTTTGTCAGCTGTGATATGTCAACACAGCCCTCGACGCTAGATAGTGACGGTGCCCCAAGCTGACACTAGATCACGTGAGAATGCTCCGTTTATTCAGATTTTGTTTAGTGTAAAATCACTTTGTAAAACGGAACATGAGCATTATATCTGGCTTGATTGCACACTACTTGACGACATACTTACACAAGAAATGAAAATTTATGGGGGACATGAGCTCCTATATCACAGCTGAACGCAACTGAAAGGATTTCAACGGTAGGTTTGGCCCAGGCGGTGTTTGGTCTATTCTGTCCTGCACGTTTTCTTCTTCTTATCTGCGCACCTGGCTATTTCATATTTCAAATAAGCAAACACCAGGTCTCTCATTAACACTGTGTGGGCTCGCATTCAAGATGAAAAGAAGGGTTGGGTGGAATAAATGTACACTTTGTTCTAATTTTCTGGACTGGTTTTATTTTAAACAGATCATAACATTTCTAACGCTTGCGGAAAAGACGGGGATTTTTTTAAACACCTGCACGCAGCAGGGAGCCTAGAACTTCGGATCAATGCCAAATACCGCCACAGTCGTATAAATGTGAAATAAGAGAGAGCCCTATTGTAAAGGTGCGTCCTGAGAAATAATAGCAAACATCCCCTGTCTGCTCGCTTTGCATATATATAAACGCCCAACATGTTCTAAGTTTTTTAAACACTATATTTTGTGTGTACAAATGAAGTGTCCCTGGAGTTACGATATCAGAGAATTGACTCCACTAATTATATCATAGGCTTTTTTACTTCTCATGAGTTCAATGGTCGCTAAAAAACGGGATTTTATAATATATCAAACGAAGCACACAAATCCCTTTACAGAACTGAGTATTCGGAATGAACAAGCATTAGTGAGATAAGTTCAGGGACACTTCCTTGTATGCCTTGCGATCCCAGGGTTAAGGATTCTGTTTCAGATTCAGTCCTTCAGTTCTGAAGTGCAGGTGTTTTGGAGATCCTGTGATGTTGCCACTGGAGCTGCGGAGTTTATGCGGCATTATCTATAGGCGACCGCTTTTCTATGGGAGGAACCTTTTTGAGTATATACTTGAAAATATCCAGTACAATGAAGCAAGATAGCTATGACCTTCAAGCCGTTTAAATGATTATTTAAATACAAGAAATCAATTCCACTAATTTAGTTGGTTAGTTAGTAGTCAATAAACTATCGTCATTGCACGTCGAACCACTCTGTCCATAAGTGCTCAGATCCCCTCCTCAGTAAATCCAGCAGCGTATAGCGGCTGACGACACCATTTATGTATTGGTTAATTCTTCTTCTTTGGCTACCCACGTAGTGTTCTTGTTTGGCGACAACCCGTTTAAATTGCTATTCCTGCAGTCTGACCATGGTTGCAGATTCACAGTTCTCACTTGGTTCATGCAAACGTCTTAAATCTCGCAGAGCATTCAGTATATCAGCTTTGTACATGCTCTTCCAGCTTTCGCAGCAGCCGGACTCTGTTGTCTGCATTTTCTGTCTCATCATCATCAGTTCTCGTTATGCCTAGTGGCACATGAGGCTTCAGAGAGGACTTTCCATGCTTTCCTGTCCTGTGTAATCTTCAGTGCACATTTCCATGTCAAAGATGCCGCACTCAGAACACTTTCAATCGTTCGTCCCCATGTTGTTTTTGGGCGCCCCTGTTTTCTCTTTCCCTCTGGTGTCCATGTAAGAGCTGTTTTTGCGGGTATATCAGGATTCATTCTCATAACGTGGCCTAGCCATTTCCATCTTCTCTTGGTTATCATATTGTCTAAAGTTTCTTGTTTTGTGACTTGAAGTAGATTAGTGTTTGAGATTGTATCTGGCCAGAAAATTGTGGTAATTCTACGTAGACATGTATGGTGGAAGGTAGACAGCTTGTTTGCATCCTTTTTGGTCACTCTCCAGCATTCCGCTCCATAAAGAAGAACTGGCAAGATGATGCTCTTGTAGAGTCGGATTTTCGTTCCTCTGCAGTAATTGTTGGATTTCCAGATTTGCCTCATCCTTCCAAAATCATCTCTAGCTTTGTTCAGACGTGACTGTATGTCCTCTTCGGTCCCTCCCAGTAGGGACACCACACTGCCAAGATATGTGAAATGTTCTACATTTTCAAGAGTTTGGTTATTAATGGTCACTGGTTGTTGGTTTGGACTGTTTGTCATGATCTTAGTTTTCTTTGTATTTATTCTCAGTCTCACCATTTCTGCTGTGTTGTGTAGTCTGTTACTTTTTTCTTGTATATGTTCATGTTTATGTGATAGGAGTGCTATATCATCTGCAAAATCAAGGTCCTCAAGCATGGTGAATGGAGTCCATCGTATGCCTCTCAATGTCCTGTCTACTGTGTTCTTTAGTATCCAATCAATCACAAGGTTGAAGAGGAGAGATGACACAACACATCACTGTCTTACACCTGTCTTTACTGGGAATGATGTATTGTAATTTTTTTATACTGCATGAAAAGTCTTTATAGAAAAGAGCAATTATGTTGACTATTTTTTTCTGGAATTCCATAATGGCGTAAAATTTTCCATAGACTGACTCTATGGACGCTGTCAAAAGCTTTCTCAAAGTCCACAAAATTTATATATATACCTCTCTGTCATTCCTTTATTGTTCTAAAATGTTACGAATGGCGAAGAATTGTTCAGTTATTCCTCTGCCCTCTCTGAATCCTGCTTGTTCTACTCGTAGGCATTTATCTACTCCTTTTTAAAGCCGCATTATGATGATTTTACAAAATATTTTACTTGGTACTGAGAGTAGAGTAATTCCACTCCAATTATTGCACTCTGTTGAGTCTCCTTTTGTGGGTATTTGGACTATTGTTCCTTCAGTCCAGTCGTCGGGCAACACTGCTTTTTCCCAAATATCCTTGAACAATTGTTCTAGAATGCTAGCAGTTGTGTTGAGATCCACTTTAAGAAGTTCTGCTGGCAGTTCGTCTTTGCTTGGTGCTTTGTTGTTCTTTAAAGTGTGGATAACTTTAAGGATTTATTGTTTGCTTGGTGGTTCAGTAATAATATCAATTTCCTGAGGGGCTGGTTGAATATCTTGGGGATTTTCAGGATCAGGTCTGTTCAAGAGGTCGGAGAAGTGTTTAGTCCACTGCATGTCTTGTTTTTGTTCTGTGGTGAGCAGTGTGCCTTGGTTATCTCTGATGGGTATGCTGTGATAATTGTTTCTGCTTCTGCAAATTTGCTGGGTAATTTTGTGTATGGTTTGTAGATCATGTGCTTTAGCAGCATTTTCTGCTTTTCTGCTAAATTTTCCATAAATCTTATTTTGTCAGCTCTGGCACTTTTCTTTGTCATTTTATTTAGTTCGCTATATTCTAACATTAGTTTGTCTTTCTGACCTAGTTGGATGCAAACAGAAAAGGATGATTCCACTGAGTTCTGCCTTAAACGGACCTCCAGCTAGAAGCAATGGGCTGAAGACAAATATAGGGAGCCGCTTGCAAGCTCTTCTTCACTGTGATAGAAACATTACATCAGTTTAGCTCTTGTTTAGCCCATAGAGTGTGGTGTTAGGCATTATGTATGTCCACATTTCATTATTTCAATAACAGGCAGTCATGTCTTATGCAGTTTTTCTTCTATATTACTTTGTCAAAAGGAAAAATATTTTATGCAATCTTTTTTTTTTGTCGATACGAGAAAGAAAACTCCTAAAAGCTATATAAATCATATCCTAATATACGGAGGTTAATCATGGACAGTTGGTAAATTTGTGAAAACTCAGTTGGAAGCTGTAGAGATGTGGTTTTATTGATGAATAATGAGTATACCCTGAACAAACAAAAAAAAAGAGTAATGAAGATGACTTGAAAAAAACTGACTCACGAAGAGAACTGATTACCCACATCAGAAAGAGGTAATCTAAATTTTTTGGTCATATAATGAGGAGAAAACTGGAGTACATAGTGAAATTAGGAAAGTTAGAGGGGAGAGGAGGGAGACAAAGCGAACAGATGCTGAAAGGTTGGACATCATGACCTGAGGGATCATCTGTTTCAGAGCTGATAGAAAGTACAAGAGACAGAAAGTTGTGGATAGACATGACTACCAATGTCACACGGCAAGGGCGTTAAGAAGAAAAAGACTGTCAAACTACTACCAATCTCTCTTTTGGTTAATTCTGCTTCTTCTGTCATTGATCTGTCTTGCTGTTTCTTTAGTCATGTAAGGTTTTTTTTTCTCTCTCATGATTAGGGTGTATGTTTCACAATTATGTTTTAAAAGTTTTTATGTATGTTTCATTAAATAGAAATTGTTCCTTTATTTAGCCATGCCTGCACTGCGTCTTTACTGGTTCATAATGTGAGCTCGTTATCTTCTTGTGCCACAACATTGAGGTTTATTGTGTTATTTGTTACCAGACAAGAAGGTTCATCTAACAGCGTTGAACAATTTTCTCCACCTACTCTTTAAAAATGTGTCGGCTTTCCTCCACGTGGTAATCCGAAATGTCTTTTAATGAGTTTTATCTCTTTCTCTTGTCCATTTCGTCTACTTTGTGCAGACGCAAACGTTTGGCTTTGCTATTTGATAAATGAATTCAGTTGTCATCTCCACAAAGTACGTTGGCTTCAATGGATCTCCAATACACTTTGTCTCTTGTCTTGTGTGTACACACTCTCAAACTGATGCTTGTCCATCTCCTAATGATTTTTCCCCACTTGTATCGTTGTCTACCTCTTGCTCACTTTTCCTCGACCGTCCCCTTCAGTATGGTTTTTAAAAGATTGTTATGTCTTTGAATACTGCCAAAATATTTCAAATTTTTTTTTAATTTAATGTTTGTATTTGCTTATGTAACTCTACTTTCATTCGCAGTCTCTATAGAACCTATTTATTTGACTGCTTGTAGTAATTTGAAATCTGGTCTGTCTTTTTTTTTTTTTTTTCTGTTTCTGAACATCCACATTTCTAGAGACTCAATTCGATTTTTTAATTGCTTGTTTATTGTCCAAGTTTCTATGCCACACAGCCAGGTTGTGTATGGTTTAATAACATTTTATGACTGGCATTTTTATCGGATTATTTATCCAACTGTTAACTATTTTCTGAGCTTATGGGAAAACAGGTTTAACCATTCATATTGCTTCTTTGATTGTGATTTGCTTCTGCCTCCCCCCCCCTTCCCCGTGTGGGTTCCCTCCCCATTGTGGTGAAAACAAGAAACGACCCACTGCTTCCCCAAGAAGCATGCCGTAAGAGTTGACTAACTGGGAGTTTCCTTTGAAGTCAAAAAGCATATGCCTGAGAGGCAAGGAAACAGCAGTCTGCATACACATAAGTCAGATCTGTAAAATAGATGCACACGCAAAACTCAGGTCCTGGAACAGAGCCAGAGTCTAGAAATGGACGAACAACCAGGTCTTTCCACTGGAGTTTATAGTCGGTGAACGCAAACAACAAAGTCTGCCTTCATCTGTTAGGACGTGTCCAAGATACGAGAAACTGTGTGCGCGTTCTAATATCTCTGCGTCTGCTGTGATGTTTACTGTTGGTCGCTCCTTTCCATTGTTAATTATCAAGCTTTTGATTTCGTTTGTTATGTTTAACTAAACTATACTTTGCACTCTGCTGTCTGTTGACTTGCTACATATCGCTGTTTCGTCCAATGTAACCTTTGTTTCAAAATCTAGTAAATGTTTTTTATTTTATTTCGAAGCGAAAAGTTCTGAAGATTCCTTGCAGAGGTATAATTTTTGGATTAGATCATTAGTTCATGCTGGTCGAAATGATGAGCAGCTGAAAAATATTCTTCGAAATCAATGTCACTTAGCATTACACATTTCACTGTTGTCTCATCTTCTAGCAGGAAAACTGAAATCTCACTGAAAGTTTGAATAGGTATGTCATCGCCGAATGGAATAGGTTGTTCAGCAGAACCTAAATCTGGATATTTCAATTTTTGTGGGTGATTTTTCCAACTAATTCCCTTGTTATTGAGCATAATCCGGCGGGTCCAGAGTCTGGACTCCAGACAGTCGTTCGAGTCATTGCAAAACTCTCCTGTGTGTCCAGTTACCTTCATTTTCGTTCAAGGGTATGCAGACGTTGTTTGTAATGAAAAAGCTGATAGACTGACAGGTGCTGCATTAATTACAGATGGCTCGCCCATTGATGACGCAGACATTGTCATAGCCCTTAGAGAGATGGGACGTTGTGAAGATTTTGAAAGCAGCGTGTTTACATCACTGTTAAGAATACGAGAATTGGGAGTAAAGATCGGCACAGCAAAGCATGAGAAGCACTCGACGTCTTGTTAACCAACATAGGACTGGCATTATTACCCGCATGACGCTGATGAATATGTTGAGAGGGGAATTTGAGCACCTATTGATGTGTCCGGAGTGCTGTGAAGATAATCTAACTGATAAATCATTATCGACAATGCAAAAATAACGGTTCATCATAGTGATGATACAGCTCGACTCTCCTAACCATGGAATTATACATTTTAAACGCCCCCCCCCCCCCCCCCCCCATAACCACTGTAGCAGATATTTAACCTATGTTTTGCAAACAATATGAAGAGCCCTAGACTTGTCCTGACTCCCTAATTTTACTGTAAAAGTAAACAAATAATGTCTTTTTCTCAAAAACAGTTATTACGCTTCCTAAGTTCTTTCCAAATGTATTCTCCACAAATAAAACAAAAAATATATATCAGTGAAAGATAACATTCTGTTCTCTGCTAGAAGTGTAAGAAAATAACTAAACAGTCATGCAGTGAGGCCTATCTAAAAACAATAATGTAATAATATTAATTAAATACATAAATACGTGTATCTTAAAAATAAAATAGGTTTAGTTTTAGATGACAGATCAACGTCATTGCACAAGGGGAGTAACCTATAAGTGCTCGGTTCTACTTCTGACTCAAGTCTGAGTGGTAGTAGAAGTAGTAATGGTAGTAGAAGTAGTAGTAGTGGTAGTAGAAGTAGTAGTAGTGGTGGTGTTGGTGTGGTAGCAGAAGTAGAAGTAGTAATAGTAGTGCAAATAGTTAGTAGTGGTAGTAGTAGTAGTAGTAGTAGTAGTAGTAGTAGTAGTAGTAGTAGTAGTAGTAGTAGTAGTAGTAGTAGTAGTAGTAGTAGTAGTAGTAGCAGCAGTAGTAGTAGTAGTAGAAGTAGTAGTAGTAGCAGCAGTAGTAGTAGTGATGGTGGTGGTAGTGGTAGAAGTAGTAGTGAAAGTAGTAGTAGTGTTAGCAGAAGTAGAAGCAGTAGTAGAAGTGGTAGTAGAAGCAGTAGAAGTAGAAGTAGAAGTTGTAGAAGTAGTAGCAGTAGCGGTAGTTTTACATGTTATAAACAATGATGGTTTATAGGAAATGGATCAAAGAAGCAACAACAACAATAAAAATGAACTGTTAGGTCAACTGCAATACAGGAAACAAAACTGAAGACACTAAAATAAACTGTAAGACAAATGCATAAAGAGAATGGAACTAATGAAAACAACTATGGAAAACGAGAGGGAAAAAAAAACATTTAAATACCACCATAGGTTACCGAAATTTATATTAATTAATCGTAGGTCGAATGACATACAAAGCAACAATTGCAAACATGTAGGACCGTAACGCTGTGTCTTGAATACAACAAACATTTAAGAAAGAGATTGTATTGGTAGGTTCTTTTGTGTTACACATAATTCGCATAAATTAAAATAAACAGATGGGGAACGCTTGAGGCCGTATATATATATATATATATATATATATATATATATATATATATATATATATATATATATATATATATATATTAGGGCTGTACCGAATAGTGATTTTCACTATTCGGCCGAATACGAATAGCTGGACCAACTATTCGGCCGAATACGAATACGAAAAGTAAATCATTATCATTAGGTGCTTTGCCGACTGGCATGAGCGATTATGACTTGCCACAATCTGCGATCTCCTGCAGCATGTATTAGTTTGTGTGCTGACACACCTCCATGCCATGCAACAAGACTGTCAAGAATCTTCTCTCGTTGTCTTCCTCTATCCCTCTTTCCATAGATCTTTCCAGTGGTCACCAGATGTTCAATTTTCCCTCATCCTATAACATGGCCGAAAAATGATGACTGTCTCCTCCTGATGTCTGTGAGTAGTTGTCTTCGGGCTCCAGCCTCTTTTAAAACCTCATGGTTGCTTTTTTCTGGCCGTCCAAGGTATTTTAAGCATTGTTCTATAAAACCACATCTATGAGGCCTCAAGAAATTGTTTGGCCTGCCTACCGATTGTCCAGGACTCACAGCCATATGTTAAAACTGGATGTATGTAGCAAGCAAGAAAGCATTAGCTTTAAAAAAAAAAAACACACACACAATCGTTCCGTGTTGGCAGAATTAAGGCAGCGTCTTGTTTCACTGGGGGTATTTCCAGCTGTGCTAAACAGACGTTGTTCACTTGGTACACTCGTATGTGGTGCACAAAGTAACGCTTGACAGTATGAACCAAGGTGGGATATCTTGAAATGTTTATTTCCCACTAGTCCAGAAACGGGTGTAAGGTAATCACTATTCGTATTCGGCCCGACCGCAACTATTCGGCCGAATACCGAATAGTTATTAGGTCCACTATTCGGCCCCGAAGCGAATACGAAGCGAATATTCGGTACAGCCCTAAAATATATATATATATATATATATATATATATATATATATATATATATATATATATATATATATATATATATATATATATATAAAGACATACATTTTTTTAATCTTAGCATATTTCCTGGGACGGACTATAGAAGGACATTTTTAGCTTAGCTAACTGCTTTAGAAACACCTGTAGTTATTGAAATGTGATCCGAGGAAGAGAGGGGAAATGTAGAGCAAGGAAATTTCTAAATACCTGGGAAAAATTCATCAAAAGAGATTATATATTAAAAAATCTTCAAAATTTTCCATAATAATCAATTGATTCGCAGCTACTACAAATACATATGACATTATCAAAACGTGGCCATACATAAATATTCTTCTAAAACTTGCATAAATCAAACCATCTGTGTTACAACAGATTTTACAGTATTTGATTCAGGTGATGATAACTGCAGGCAAATGTCTTTTTTAGCACATAAGCGACCTCAGGATTCTAATTTGATAACTTATAAGCGAATGAATGAATGAAGCTCATTTCCACAAGGAAAGCAAGGGGAACGATAAAACACAATGTAACCCAAAGTGCCACCATTCTGATGAGAATCAACCGGGCGCAGGTCCTCGAAACGCGTTCAATCGTTAGGTTATGTTTGGGCCTCCGAAGACAGCAGTAGTGAGGAGTATTGTCAGGATTTTTTTTTTCACCGGGTAACGGCGGTGTGTTAGGAAATGAACAGTCGGACAGACTGGCTGGCTCTGCACAACTTGGTGGAATACTGATGCATGATAAGGCAGACGTGGTTAGTGCCTTGTGGGAGAGCGTGTACAGTTCGGTGGAGCAGATGGATCACCAGTCTGGTGAGATTGATGCATTGGGGAGTGACGAGAGGTTCTGGCAAATGCTCGAGGCTCAGAGGAAAGGCAAGACGGACGTTTAATCAGATTGCTACTGGCACCATTGTTAACGGAACTGTTCTCTGGCTGCTGAATATGGGGACGGAGCGCTTCTGGGAACGCCCCGAGTGCTGTGATGTCGGTTCTTGAATCAAATCAAAACAAGAACACCCGCAGTGGGACTTTTAAAAAAAAAGAAACATTGCGTCCCATATTGGGACGGTGTCTCATGGTAGATTCAACTTATAAGCGGAGAATCCCATTTCATAAAAATGTTTAGTTGAGACAGACATCAATAATTATTTTGCTTTCTGCAACAGTGTCGGCGTCTGTGACTTAGGTGTTGCGAACCCGCTTCTTGGTACCGAGGTGCCGGGTTCGATCCCAGCTGTGGATGGTTTGTCTTGCGTTGTTTGCGACGGTGGTACCAAGAGCTGACCGTCCAGAAGAAATGGCAAACTGCTGAACGTAAAATGTGCCTAGTTAAACCACAACAGCCAAAAAATGCTGGGGTTGGTTCTGCAACGTCCTGTAAAGGATACGCATATAACTTTTTTTTTTCTCTGCGACAATATTTTGAATCATCTTGCAAATGCAGTCAAAACTCGACAACACTTTTGAATATTGACAGGCTATTGTAATTTCGCCGGGAAATGTCAGATCCGTGCGGACATTGTATTCTGCTGAATATAAAGTTGGTGGTTTTTGCCCACGCTAAACACATTTGGTTCCCATTTAAAGTCATAAATCGTCATCTCTTTAGTGTGGAAAAATAATGAAAAGGTCTAGTTCCGTTCAAAAAAAATTTCTAGTTTTGTTATTTTGATTCTACTTTGTATTTCCTAATTTTTTATGTTCTTCTTCTTCTTTTTCTTCTTCTTCTTTTTTTTTCTTCTTTTTCTTTTTCTTCTTCTTCTTCTTCTTCTTCTTCTTCTTCTTCTTCTTCTTCTTCTTCTTCTTCTTCTTCTTCTTCTTCTTCTTCTTCTTCTTCTTCTTCTTCTTCTTCTTTATTCACTGGCTGTAAGCTCCGGTGAAAAGTCCTGGCTGTTCGTCCATTTGGACTTTGGTTTTGTGCCAGCGTTTGAGTTTTGCGTTTTCATTTTTTTTTTTTTTACTGACTTTTTTGTTTGTAGTTGGTTGTTCCTTGCAGCTCGGGTAGATCTACTTCGACTTCAAAGGACCCCCTCAAGTTAGTCGACTTCTACGACATGCTTGTTGGGAAGGCTGTGGGTCTGTTCTTGTTTTCTCCGCAACGTTACCCCGCAACCCACACGGGGATACTTTAATTCAATTGTTATTTATTTTATCAGAGTACACACAGAACACTTAGGGCTCTGAGGAACAGTGTGTATGAATCTCTGATGTGTACGATTAATAAACGGTGGCACAAGAACACATCCTCTCCCAACCCTAATGATTAACTAAGTTAAGAGTTGACATCGTAGCACGCATAGCATATCCATAGACGCTCTGTCTCCGGCAGCAAAGATCTTGAGGTATAGAATCTAACCGTTGCTGTAGCACACTGATTATACACACGTCCAGTGCGTCCCTTTTTGCCGGATCCACTGCTAATCCCACATTCACACTTTCTTACACACATTATTTCGTTTAACCTCGTGTCTTCTATCGGCATTCGTTCATAAATTGTCTTCAGTTTGTTTCTTTGTTTATTGTAAGTGTTTCTGTAGCTGTCTGTTTTAAAGCCAAAAGAATCTGCTCTTTCATTTACTCGCTCTCCTGCATATCCGAGACAGTAAATCCACATGATTCCCTGTCATGTTGATGTGCTGATGTTTGGTACCCACTCATGCCACATTTGTCTAATCTGAACCATTTACAGTGCTGATTGAAAAACATAAGCTCTAATCTCTCTGAAACTTATTTACTTCTATGCACTTCAGAGCTGCAATCATTGCCTTTACCTCCATCCTCATGATGGAAGTCGTAGATAAAAAGCCAAAACCCACAGTCCGAAAATACAAGCAGTAACTACACTAACATCCATTAACTGGTGCCTGCGCAGAATAGAAGGAATTAAACGGTATGATAGAATAACTAATGTAGAGATTTGGGAGAGAACTAAACAGGCTCCGGTGGACCAAGAGGTGAGGAAAAGACGCTGGCGTTGGATAGGCTACACACTGATAAAACAGGAAAACAGCATAACTAGAATGTCTTTGCATTGGAACCCACAGGGGCATATTAATAAAAGAAGGCCAAAAAACACATAGAGAAGAGAGTTGGAGAATGAAGTTAAAAAGATGGGGAGGACATGGGGAGAGCTCCGTGCAATGGCGAAGGATAGAACGACTTGGCGTGAGTTGGTTCAGGGCCTATGCTCCATTGGGGGATAGAAAGGCAGAAGAAGAAGAAGTAACTACACTGTACATAAAATGTTCTGCGTTTTAAAAACAATTATGAAAGACTGACAAGGCAGTTTTTTGATCTACCTGTACTTTGCGTTTTACTGCACTTGAAGGATTTTAACAAACGAACAATGTTTCAGATGAGATGCTACTGGAAAAGCCGTATTTTTAACCTTCCAAAAACGACAGTCAGATAGATTGGTGAAACAATGCCTGTGTCAAAAGCAGTCAGCGGCTGAAAATCAAATGGTTTCGATAACTAGTCAGAATACAGCACCACTGGTTACCAACACTGGCGATAAGAAAACAGCTGATACAAGATCGAGATAGCTATAAAAAAAAATAATTAACTGGCGACAGTAAAGAAGAAGCTGTGCTTTCATATGGATCGAAATCACCACTTGGTCGTGAGCTGCTGCATACAGAGCTAGATATTGTAAGGGTCTTTTGATAGCTAGATGACAGTACAGGGAAACCAATGGATCATCATTGCCTGAAGAGAATAATACTGCGAGGATTGATCAGTCGATCAAGCCGAAGGGGAAACGCACAGGTGAAACACACAGGGAAAACACACAGAAGAAACACACAGGGGAAAAACACACAGGGGAAACACACAGGGGAAACGCAAGACAGATATACAACTAGGCTTTTCCTGTGCCATCGGAATTTGAACGCTGCTCTTTCTGCGGAGATTCGGGCGGAGTGCTAGGGGGAATGTCACGAATGTTGTGATGTCGATTCCTAATTTAGTTTTCAACGAAGCGATAACAGCCATTGCCACCCAATGAGTGGTAGACTATCAAATATTCCTTGCACAGAACCTGTCGGTAGAAATGGATAGTCATAATTATGATATCGAGAGGATCGGCTTACTTCATTGTACCGTGTTTTCCAGCATAGCGTGGTCTCTCTTCGTAGAATTTCTAGTGCCACAAAACACGAGGTCGTAGCTCCAGAGACGATTCACATGAATCTCAGTTAAACAAAAAAATACACACCTGAGCTGAATGACGCGTCCATAAAACGAATCCACAACCTTCAGGTCGCAGGAGAATGTCTTGGCAATTTCATCAAGCAGACTTGGTGACGATAGTATGAGATTATTATGATTCCGATGACGACGATAATGATGATGTTAGTGGTGATGATGACAGTACAAGAGATCACCATTAATGTTTAATTTTGTGAAGAAGTTAGTAGTAGTAGCAGCAGCAGCAGCAGCAGCAGTAGTAGTAGTAGTAGTAATAGTAGTAGTAGTAATAATAGTAGTAGTAGTAGTAGTAGTAGTAGTAGTAGTAGTAGTAGTAGTAGTAGTAGTAGTAGTAGTAGTAGTAGTAGTAGTAGTAGTAGTAGTAGTAGTAGTAGAAGTAGTAGTAGTAGTAGTAGTAGTAGTAGTAGATTTTACCCCACTAGGACATCACACAAGCGATGAACACCCGATGGCACAAAGTGCCACCAAGCGGATGAGGATCACTCGTGAGGAGGTCCCAGAAACCGCGTTCAGCCATAAGACCATATTTGTGGCCGGGCTATATTGCCGTCCCTGGCAATAGCTAGGATGGGGGCTTCAAAATAACGAAAATTGTAACCCACAGGGGTATGACTAGTTATAGATGTTAGCTCATCCACGGTCCATAAATCGGGAAATTTTTATATTTCCCGTCCTTTTTAGGGTGACATTTTTTGTTATTTGAAGCCCCACTGTGGCTCTTGCCAGGGGCCGCAATATAGCCTGGCCATAAATATGGCCTAAAGGCTGAACGCGGTTTCTGGGACCTCTCCACGGTGATCCTCATCCACATGCTGGCACATTGTGTTATCGGGAAAACGGAGAAAAACAAATGTTTGCAGATAATACATTTACGGATTCATTGTTTAACAGTTCGCATCCAGCTCTGTTCAATTTAGAGGAGTGTACCATAATGTTAAGCCACTCCTAAATACATGTATGCATGATTTACCCACATAATGACACACTTAAAAAGGCTGGTTTTTTAACAGAGTGAGGATTGTGTTTACTCAGCACATACTACTAATTTTCTTTCCGAACTGAGTGATATGACGGTTCGCTTTTAAGCATGCAGTGCGTCATCTTCTTGTTCCCGTTGCTATTGTTGTTGTTCTTCACTCCCCTCATTCTTCGCCTTCCCTCTCCTAACTCCTGCTTCTTCCTCCTCCTTCTCCCCTTTTTCTCCTCTTTCTCCCTCTCCTTCCACTCTTCTTCTTCTTCTTCTTTTTCATCATCTTCTTTTTTTTTATCTTGTTCGTCTTCTTTTTCTTTTTTCTTTTCTTCTTTTTCTTCTTCTTCTTCATCTTCTTCTTCATCATCATCATCATCATCATCATCACCTTCTTCATCATCTTCTTCTTATTATTATTATTATTATTATTATTCTTTTGCATCTTCTTTTTCTTTTTATTGTTATTATTATTATTACTATTATTATACAGTCTCTCCCTCTACTACTTCTTCTGACACTTTCAGAAATCGCTAAAGACTTACAGTTGTAGTTTTGGACGCAGAATAATGCTTAAAAAATCACAGGACATTTAAAATGAATAATTAGATGATTTTGAAAAAGACTTGAAGAAAGAGCACCACACCACTGTTATCTCCCTATCGGCACCCCAACCGGCCCGCGGTTTGACTAAATGGTTGACCTAAAATAGCAATTAAATTTCCAAATTGTGACGCCATACCATGCACGGCTTATAAAAAAAAAAATAATACGGGGTCATGGACCACAAAGTAAGTAAAAGTAGAGTAAAGATCCCTTTTCACGCCTTAGGCGCATCTGGCATATGGGAAGAGCATCCCATATTTTTACAGACCAATCGGCACTGGGTGGGTAATGTGGTCAGCATTACGCCGACCGTCTTTACTTCCCCAGGACAGCCATCCTGGTAATCCTTTCAGCCTAGGTCGACCTGCGATTCCCCATACCGTGATTTAAATCCACGCAGCCAGCAGTGGGTTTCGATCGCGGTACGTTGGAATTACGAGTCGGACTCGCAACGCCTAAGCCACGGACGCCGCTTGGACCACAAAGTAGTCAAGGAGCAATATGGATGGAAGCCACCAGAAAAGTAGGGTCGGAGGATAACACCAGAGAAATTCTATGACAAACATGATTTTTTTGTTTTGTTACTATTTAAAATGTTTGTAGCTCACCACTGTTCATGCGCCTTGCCTTGGTTTTGACAGTGGTATCATGGGGCCGACCGTCCAGTGGAAATGGCAAACTACCGGACGTAAATTTGCTTAGAGAAACCACACAACAGCCAGAGGCTGCTGGGATTGGTTCTGCAGCGTCCTGTAAAGGATACGCAACTAACCTTATCCACCACTGTTCAGTGACACCGCAGAAAAAGCTCTCGTGACCCCATTTGAGGTCGCTACCTGAGGATTGGGACCCTGTGCTATACAGTATAGGGGCCACTGTAGTGCAGTGACTATACACACCTGCCGGCCCGTGTTTTTTTTTGGGACAAAAATATACCCACGGACCCATACACGCATGTTGTAAAATGGGACTAATTAGGAGTGTTTCCTACCAAATCTGATAGCATCTGCCTGAGACGCGGGAAACCAACAGTCTGCTTGCAGATAAGCCAGATCTGTAAAACTGATGCACTCGTGAAACCCAGGTTCTGGAATAAGATCAGAGTCTAGAAGTGGACGAATAACCAGAACATTCCGCCGGAGTTTACAGCCAATGGACACTGGGGAAAAAAGAGAAGACAAGAGAAAGGCAGAAAACATTACAGAAAACGACAGAGTAGTGTGAACCGACTGATTTAAAGAAGAACCATGAGAAAGCCGATGTTCTGTAGGTGTTTCTTAAATAACAACATTGTTTCTTAAATAACAACATTGTTTTTTAAATAACAACATTGTTTTTTAAATAACAACATTGTTTCTTAAATAACAACAGTGTTTCTTAAATAACAACATTGTTTCTTAAATAACAACATTGTTTCTTAAATACCAACATTGTTTCTTTAAAAACAACATTGGGCAGAAAGTCTCTGTCGCGCATGTCTGTGAAGGGCATAAATATTGAAAGAAGCTGCAGGTTAAAATACTTCGGTTTGTAATTATTTTTTCCCACTGCTGCATTTCGCCCAAATATCACTTAGAGCAGCTGTTATCAAATACACATGTGGCCTGACAGAATTGAAGACATGTTTGGGCACACGTGGAACAGAGACTGTTGGTCTTATTGCTCAACCCTTTGATTCTTTGAATTACAGATAAGGCCTTGGAAATGTTAACACTTTATAAATAAGGTAAACTAAAAATTTTGAGATCATGCATCATTTGCATGGCAACTTATGGGTGGGAGTCATGGATTCGCCCAGTCTTTCAAAAAAGAAAATCAGAGCTTTTGAACTGAAACGCCACAGAAAATTTCCTAGAATACCGTGGACCAAGAAAAAGAAAAACATCAACATCCTGCCTGATCTGAACACCAAGGAGAACTGGCTTATAAACAGCATCCTCTCCTGAAAGCTAAAGTAGTTTGGAAATGTCAAACACCATGATGGTCTGGAGAGAACTGTGATAGTCCACTTTCTGGAAAACGACGTAGATAACGCCATTTGTGAAGGTGGAAACAGGACATTGAAGATGCATTATTTATGAAAGAACACAAGATTGGGGAATTCGCAGGAGAAAGAGACTTTCGGGCGTGCCGTGAAGAAAGCGACGTTCTGTAAAGAACATGCTGATCGACTAACTGACTGACTGATTGAATGCTGAGGAAAACGAGAAGTCGTGAGAAATGCAAAATGCATTACAGGAAATTACGGATCCGTGTGAAGTAACTGATTCAAAGGAGAACATTGAGAAAGCCGATGTTCTGTTGTGTTTCTTAAATAACCACACTGGAAAGGAAGCTCCTGTCGCGCATGTCTGTAAAGGGTGTAAATGTTGAAAGAAGATGCAGTTTAAAATACAGGGGTCTGACATTTGTATTACTGCATTTCGTACAAAAATCACGTAGAGCAGGTTGTTCTCAAATGCACATGTGGCTTGGGTGAAGTGAAGACTAATTTTGCGACACACATGGAACAGAGACTGTTGGTCTTTTTGTTCAACCTTTTGATTCTTTCAATTACTGATAATACCTTGGGATTTTTAACATTGTATTTTTTACAGTGTGCAAAACTTGAAAGGATTCAAAATGAAGGAATGCTAATTATCTTGAAATAAAATAGCATTTACCATCAGGCTGTCATCCTATTAGAAGGAGAATATAGAGAGTGATGTCAAGTTATTCAGAATTAGAAGCACAACAACCTCATAATCATCATCATCAGTTTCCATTTTGCCGTTAAGCGACGTGGGGAGGAAGAGTCTGCCATCTGTTTGTGGTGGGTAGAGATAGTTATTGCCACTCCGTGTCGATGGAGGTCATCACTCAATTTGTTTGTCTTAGGGTCATCTCCTGCTTTCTCAGCAGATACATTCCTGTGTAGTTCATATGTTCGTAGTTGTTGTGACTGCACTCTAACAAGGTGATTGTGGCTGCACTCTAACAAGGTGATTGTGACTGCACTCTAACAAGATGATTGTGGATGCACTCTAACAAGATGATTCTGACTGCACTCTAACAAGAAAATTGTGGCTGCACTCTAACAAGATGATTGTGGCTGCACTCTTACAAGATGATTTTGACTGCATTCTAACAAGAAAGGTGTGGTTGTACTCGAACAAGTAGATTGTGGTTGTACTCTAACAAGATGATTGTGGCTGCACTCTAACAAGATAATTTTGACTGTACTCTAACCAGAAGATTGTGGTTGTACTCTAACAAGATGATTGTGACTGCACTCTAACAAGATGACAAAGCCATTTGATCTTCTGTGTCTCTATGAAAATGGCAAACGGTGTTGCTTTCCTACTGCATCTCATTGCACAGGCTTTGATCAAAAGTAGGTAAGCCTTTGATAATGTTTAGGTCTGGCACACGTAGCATTGTTGGTATGTTGTTTATGATCTGCGGTTTTTTTTTTCGGTCATACTTTTGTTTTGATGTTTTAATAACAGCGTCATTTGGTAAATAACTGACAAATGTTAGACCAATGATAGATGCAAATTTTATGCTAGAGACGCAATGGCATACATACACCGTTGGTTCTGTATACATGGCGTGGAAAGTCTGGTTGAGGTTTTCTAAAATGAAATGAACAATCCTTGCAAACAAAATAGATCTTTTTTTAACAATCTAAAATGTAAACCACTGACATGTGGGGAGGGGGGTTCCGACACAAACAAATCACTGAGGTGTTGGGGATGTACATAAGTTTGAGTACGTGATAATAATAATAATTATATATATATATTTTTTAAATACAGCATTTGCAATAATGTAAAATAAATATCCCTTTTCTCGCCATTAGGCGCATCGGGCTTATAGGAAGCGCGCCCATATTTTTACAAACCAATCGGCACTAGGTGGGTAATGTGGTCAGCATATGCCTGCCGTCTTTACTTTCCCAGGACATACATTCTGGTACCCATTTTAGGCTGGGTCGACCTGCAACACCCCATACTATGAAATTATGAGTCGGACCTGCAACGCCTAAGCCACGGACGCCGCCATTTTCAATAATTAGAAACACAAGCATCATCATTACGTGCCTTGCCGACTGGCGTGGACGATCATGTCTCTCCACAATCTGCTATCTACTGTAGCATGTATTAGTTCGTTTGCTGAACCACCTCCATACCATGCAACAAGACTGTCAAGAATCTTCTCTTGTTGTCTTCCTCTATTCCTCTTTCCACAGATCTTTCCAGTTGTCACATGTTCCATTCTCACCCTTCTCATAACATGGCCGGAAAATGATACTGTCTCCTTCTGATGTCTGTGATTAGTTGTCTTCGAGCTCCCTCCTCTTTCAAAACCTCTTTGTAGCTCAAACACGTAGTTTAAAGAGAACTTAGCGCATGGTTTCGGGGAAAGTGGAAGGGGGCGCTTTGTCCTTACACACGTTTTCTGGAGGCTCAACCCGAGGTTCTGGATTCCTTGCACTAGACGAATCATAGATATTCCATGTCGGTTTTGGGGAAGGTTCAAATAAGACATGTGACATAAGGGGATACCAAGCATCAGCACGTCAACACATCAGGCATTCAGACGGGTATACTCTCCTAGGCACGCATGAGAACTAGATAATGAGAGGGTGGTTTGTTTAGGCTACAAAGGTGACAGCGGTGGAAATGCTCATTCTGAACAAGGCAGACATACTGAAGACAATCTATGTATGTATGCTGATAGAAGATAATATTTCATGTGAAACAACGTGTGTGGGTTTGTGGCAATTTGGAGTTAAGCGTGGATTCTGCAAGAAAGGGCGTATGAGAGGAAAGTTAAGACGAGTGTGCAACCAGTGTATACTGGAATAGTAAGCATCTTTACTTAATTAAAAAAGAGGCATGTATGTGTACGCGTGTTATGCTGTAATGGCTAGTCTCAGCTATCTAATCATCATTATTTTTGTTAAGGTATTCACTTAACAAAATAATATTAAACAAAGGAAATCTTAACAGTAAATATTAACTGTCATTTAGGGAAGCAGAGTGCACATAAGATTAGTTGCGTATCCTTTACAGGACGTCGCAGAACCAACCTCAACAGCCCCTGACTGTTGTGTGGTTTTTCTAGGCAAATTTACGTCCAGTAGTTTGCAGAGTGCACATAAGTAACATAAATAAATGTGGCGAGATAGCAACAACAGTGGTTGTGCGGGACATCAAAACAACAAAGACGTCTAAAGGTATAACTTCTGTGTAGATTTTCATGCTTAAATCACAGATTTAGACTGTTATTGTTTTTTCGTCGGTTTGAAACCAATTGCGAGCGTAAGAGACTTGATCAAACAGGATTAAAGTTAACAAGTCAAGGTTACAGTCGAGAGGATCGACTTCATTGCACTGCATTTTTATCCCATGTGACTCGGTCTCTCTCAATAGAACGACTGGCCGCCTGCCGAGTGCATCGCACAAAGCACGAACTTCGTAGCTCCGGCGACGATTTTCAGGGATCTTCGTAAAAATTTGACTCGTGAAGTGAATGACGCAGACGTGAAACGAACCCACGACCTTTAGGGCGCGAGGCTAACGGTTTGACCACTTCGCAACATGAATTTTCAGGAAGGTTAACCCGGGCAATAAATTCACATGATCATCATGCAGTGGGTTCTAAGGCAATATTAAGATGGCAACATGCCTTGCAGGTTTACATAAAAAGACACGATCAAATTAAAAATAAAATATTGGAGATAAAAAATTAAAAGACACCATCATAATAACAATACAGCCTTGCAAATACAAATAAGCAAGACAACATCAAGATAGCTATACAGTTTCGATGATTATAAATTAAACGATCATTAATGTAAAAAGTATTTTAAAAACTACCACTCACAAAATGGCAATATAGATTCACAGAAATACACAAAATTACAAAAACAAAATAGAAAAAAAAAATACCTTGCATATATAAAAGATATTTTAAAATTTTCAAAAAAAAAAAAAAAAAAAAAAAAACAGAATAATCGGTATCAAATAAAACTAGTCTTGTAGATGTAAATGAAATATATATCAATATAACTATAAAATAATGTAGATGTAAATGAAGGGGAAAACATAACATTAAGTTTATAATACAAGCTTGCAGATATCAATGAAAAGATTACTTTAAGATAGCAACGCAGACTTCAGATATAGCTGAAAAGTCAACATTTAAACACCAACATGACATCGAAGATGTAAACGTAAAAAATATACGGAGACTATAAGTGCCTTTCTGCTGGTAATGAAAACTATATAATAAACGAATAATGCAATCGGATAATAAGAGCCTTGTATTTATAAATGAACATGACAACTTGGAGAGAATAGTGCAGTCTTGAAGATATAACTGAATAGACAATATCAAGAGAGTAATGCAGCATTACAGCTTTGCAGACATAAGCGAAAAGATAACACAAGGATATTGACCAGACATGCAGATATAAAAGGGGTGGGTGAGGGGGAGGGGGAGGGGAAATCACACAAAGAAAATAGTACAGTAGTGCAAATATAAATGGAACAA
This sequence comes from Candidula unifasciata, assembly GCA_905116865.2. Taxonomy (NCBI): domain Eukaryota; kingdom Metazoa; phylum Mollusca; class Gastropoda; order Stylommatophora; family Geomitridae; genus Candidula; species Candidula unifasciata. Next base: position 847,678 of record CAJHNH020005445.1, read on the forward strand.
AAAACTACACCAAAAGACTAATGCAGAGTTGTAGATATAAAAAAGAGAACACGTAGACAATAAGAGAGCCTTGCAGATTAAAACACCAAGAGAATAAGAAAGCCTTGCAGATTTAAGTGAAAAGATAACATTAAAATAACAAGACAGCCTTGCAGATTATAACACCAAGAGAATAAGAAAGCCTTGCAGATTTAAGTGAAAAGATAACATTAAGATAACAAGACAGCCTTGCAGATTATAACACCAAGAGAATAAGAAAGCCTTGCAGATTTAAGTGAAAAGATAACATTAGGATAACAAGACAGCCTTGCAGATTTAAATGAAAAGATAACACCAAGAGAAAAAGAGAGCCTTGCTGATTTAAGTGAAAAGATAACATTAAGATAATAAGAAAACCTTGCAGATTTAGGTGAAAAGATAACATTAAGATAATAAGAAAGCCTTGCAGCTTTAAGTGAAATGATAACACCGAGAGAATAAGAAAGCTTTGCAGATTTAAGTGAAAAGTTAACATTAAGATAATAAGAAAGCCTTGCAGATTTAAGTGAAATGATAACACCAAGAGAATAAGAAAGCCTTGCAGAATTAAGTGAAAAGATAACAATAAGATAATAAGACAGCCTTGCAGATTTAAGTGAAAAGATAGCACCATGAGAATAATAGTCTTGCACACACAAATGAAAAGATAACACCAAGAGAACGATAGTCTTGTAGATTCATGTGAAAAGATAACACCAATAAAATAAGGCAGCCTTGCAGATTTCAGCGAAATTATGAAACTTAGAGAATAATACGCATGCCTGATACAAATGAAAAGATAACATCAAAAAAAAAATTACAGCCTTGCTGATTTAAGTGAAAAGATAAAACCAAGAGAATAACACAACCTCCAGGAACATAATAAAGCCTTGCAGATTTAACTGAAAATATAACACTATTTAAAGAATACAGTCTTACATGTATCAGTGAAAAGTTAACATCAAAAGAATAATACAGCCCTGAAGATTTAAATGAGAAAGTAACACCACGTAAATAACACAGCCTTGCAAATATAATTTTTTTTTTTTAAATTACATAAATAAAATAATAAAGCTTTGTGTATGGAAAAAAAAGTAACCCCACGATAATTGTACAGCCGTGCAAATTAAATCAACTAAAAGAAAGAAACTACAGTTCGTTCAACATCTCATGAACACACTTGCAAGCCATTTTCTTGAAAACTGCCCTTAGATCACAACTAATTTTAGCATGCAGTCTTAGAATATCCATGACGCAAAAATAGTGGTTTTCTTTAGTCCATAGATGCTCAGACTGTTGAATACCAACCAATCCCTTTGATCTTTTCGAACTATGTAAATACGTAAGTGAACTTTTAGATTTTACAGTAAAAATCTGAATTTCCGGTTGTATTTTTTTTTTTTTTTTTGTCTTCATAATGCATTGATCGATGAAGTAAAATTTTTTGTTGTCATTTATTTTTAACCTAGCTGAGTTGAGCTGAGTCCAGAAAGACATCACAGCACTCTGGGCATTCCCAAATGCTATCCGTCTCAAACTTCAGCGGCCAGCGCAGAGTTCCAATACTAATGGTACAGGATGCAGTCTGATTATATGTCCATCTTGCCATTCCTCTAAGTGTAGTGTGCCGGCCTTCTGGTTACACTCAGATGTATCATTAGCTCCAGGCCATGATAATCTATTTTCTTTTCTGACTTCGTTACTTGTTCTCAAAGGGCCTTGCATGTATCAACTCATAACCCCTTAGTGCAGATCCAGCCAATCTGTCTGCCTTGTGCAATTGTAAACATGTTCCCAATATGCAAAGGTTAGTATTCCCCTTCAGTCACTACTAAACCCCACGGTGTATCTTAACTGCACAGCAAACTGTATTATGGTTGACACATTTGGTTACGGAGGGTTCTAATCATTCCGAATCTGGCGATCGGAAACGTTTGATAATTGTTACTGATTTTAAAAAAAATTGTAATCCATCTCGGTGACAGTACTCGTCTTTCTCTCATAGCACACTTTCAACACAATTTTTTACATAAAAGAATGTTTATTTTTTAGGAGGACTTTTTGAAATATCAAAGCTGCATTGTGTTTTCAATGTTGATTTCAGTTTTGGGGAGTAACAAGTTGATTTGTCTCTAAAATTTTTAAGATCTCACGTCTAATGACATCTGCATCAAAGTCGTCAACTTTCCTTTTCCTTCCTTGCTTGACATGCGTGTACTCTGTATCCTGTCTAATCCAACAGTTACATGATGATAAAGCGCGAGACGTTTCTTTGGGTCAGAATATCACAATATAAATGACCCATCTCAGATTCTCTGAGAAAGTGCTGGTACAGTAAAACAGTAACCTTCTGCATAGTTATAAATTTGCATCTCAAATTAATTTGGAAATGGATGTCTATGTCAGCTTTTTTAAGGTAGCTATATGACACAATAGCTCAACACTAATTTATGTATGCTCCTTTGCCTAAACAACTTTGACAGACGTCTTATTTTGGCGCGAGGTCACTATGAGTGCGATTTCGCGCGAGAAAAATCATGATATTGCGTAGTTTTCCTTTGACCCCCTGTTAAACCAGTCATAGTGTGCATTACTTTCAGAAACTAATGAAAGTAAACCTTCCAAAAGTCTACCAAGTTGGTTTCATAATACAAATATGTATTGTAAAGAAGAAGAAAAAAATACATACTAATTTTGTTTTAGTGAAAAAAAATATGTCCTTAATGTCGTGGATATTCTAAGGCTGCAATTAAAAAACTCATTGCCATTTAACCTGCAGTTTTCAAGAAAATAGCTTGCATGTGTGTTTATCTATTGCTGAACGAACTATACAAGAAAATAATACAGCCTTGCAAATATCAACGTAAAGATAATACAAGGAAACTGATACAAAATTGTAGATGTAAATGAAAAGATGACATCAAGAAAAATAATACAAAGTTATAGATATAAATTACTAGCTGTACCCGGCCACGCGTTGCTGTGGCATACTTTGGCTAAATGGAAAAGAAAGAAAATAGAAATCGCACGTTTCTAATATGGTTACTGTCGCACTCATTGTCTGCGCACATACATAGATAGTCTTCGATGCCCTCCCCCCCCCCCCTTCCATCCCAAATCTACCTACTACACGCTCCCTGATCAAAGGCTTTTGGAAAAGAAAGACAATAGAAATCGCACGGGTCTAATATAGGTAATGTCGCAATCATTCTCTGCACAGATATAGAGATAGTCTGGTCTGCCACTTTAGAACACGCAACATATAATTGCGTCTTTATATTAGTGGTCGTTTAAATGGTATTATTAGCACAGTAAAAGAAATGATTATTTGGTTATCACATGCTAAAGATGTTTGTATTTTTTTTTAAAGAGACCGAAGTAAAGCTTACTACTTTACTTGTAAATAACCAAGAAGGTCGTTGAAAAAAATGAGAATAGCGGAGGTAGCGTTAGTATATAAACAAATTAGGAAACGAAAACTTTAAATTCATGCGTTAAGCTCTTAAAATTAACAATTTCTGTCATCACCCCCTCCCCTCTCCCATCCACCGAATACTGCTCTCTCCCTCATCGGAGGATTTTTGTAACTGACGTTGATACCCCTGTCCATCCGGACTAAAATAGGAAGCAGGAATTGAAATGAGTAGTGAATGCGGCTAGTGTAATATTTACCACACTATCCTTCAAGTACCAGTACAACTACTACCACCACCGCCACCACAATAATTAAAAAAAAGTGTCACTGCTATCTGTTTTACCGTCGGAGTAGACAGAGAGTCGTGAGCCAGAGGATTTGGGGCCGCAAGGCTAGTGCTATCGACATGGACTGGTCAGGTTAGGATGTGTAATTTCGCTCCCCGACAGAAAAATGCCATCACCTTACCGGCGGTCTCCGGCATGACAGCACTACGGTGTAACCGCCCTCTTAGTTACCAGTTTATGCTACCCTTCTCCCCCACCCCCCCCCCCCAATTCACCGACTACTCTTTCCTTCATCATAGTAGTTTGGAGAAAAAAAAACCAAGTGAAATACAACGTAAACAGGAAAAACATAATTACGAAATCAACGCTATGATAAACAACACAGCCTAATTCCAACGCAATGTCAGAAGAAATAATTAAATCGAAATGAAAATAAATGAAAATTCAGCGGAACCATGCAATTGGAAAGTTTGAAATGAAATCATAAGTATGCGAAATGGTCAAATTTAATTATCAACTGGTTTACCCACATACGTGTATTTCTTTTTTTTCTTTTTTTATTTATTTATTTATTTATTTTTTTAAGTATTTATGGCCACATGGCTAGTGCTGTCGCCACGATAGAGCAGGTCTGGGTTTTAGTTTGCCCCCGGGTTTTAAAAAAAAGCCGTACTGGGGATTCGAACCCGACTACTCTCTAACTCATTAAAAGTTGTTTGAAAAGAAAGAAAATAGAAATCGTGTGAAAAATGGTAAACGTCGCAATCAGCGATATAGAAATAGTCTGGTTTGCTGTACCACGACGGCAAATGGTGGAAGTCGTTCGTGTATGCGCATGCGCATTTACTAACGTGGCTATAATTTAATGTCACTAAAAAATATAAATATTAGTTTCGAAGATTTTTCCAAAAAATGTGGTCACCTATCTCTAACAATGACTAGGTAGAATTTCAAATTATGATGGGTAAACATCCGGTATCAAAAAAACATATCCTGAAAATTTCAGCTAAATCGGTTCAGTAGTTTCCGAGTCTATAGCTCATAAACAAACCCACAAACATTGATTTATATATATATATATAGAAAATAAAACACAGCTTTGTAGATACACATTTTAAAAAACATAATGAGAATAATACAGCTTTGCAGAAATAAATGAAAAGATAACATCAAGATAATATAAAATTAAAAAAAGGTGAAGGTTCCTTTTCCACGCCTTTAGGCATATAGGGCTTGACCTATATTTTTATAGACCAATCGACACAAGATGGGTGATGTGGTCAGCATCACGCCAGCCGCCTTTACTTCCCCGGACAGCACCCGGTACCCACTGAAAGCTTGGTCGACCTCGGTGTCAAGATAGTAGTACAGCCTTGCAATATAAAAACGGGCAAGTGTAAAGAAAAAAGACATGAAGATACCGAGAGAACCAGGCAACCTAAAGTGAAAACGGGTCAGAAACTTCCGGTGACCTATTACCGCCGACCTTCACTGTGGAGAGATGACACTAGGCGATGAGGCTAATTAAGCACATACACAAAAGATTAACGGTCACTATTCCGTGACAAAAGGCCTACCTGAATCTGGAAAACTCCTGATGACATTGGAATTATAAGGTCCACTAGCTCGGGTCAACCCGCCAGTGTCTGTGATGGAAGCGTACAAATCTTGCATGTACTGGGGCGGCGAGCGATAAAACTCCCTGCGGGGAATGCGAGATATCCCAAACACTTTAGATAATCTGGCCAGGGCGTCTGGTTGTAATGGAGTGCTATCAGCCTCATCCGATGCAGATGATGATGTGGAAAGAGGTAATGACGACGAGTTTGAGAAAAAGGTGGGCGATAGGGTTTTGACTGATGTCATTCGTGCCTCTTGATATTGAAATGTCGTCGAAACGATGAGGAAGATAACAATCGGGTAGACGTTTCTCCAGGCTCTGCCGACGTGTTTCGCCAGTCCGAGGACACAGCGTGATCTTGTTGTCATTCTGACCTTACAGGAGGATTCTATCTTCCATAACCGGTAACAACATACCGAAACAAATCAGCATCTCTTTACATTGCAGGAAAAGTGTTAAATTATATTGTTAAATAATGCTAATATTACAACGATCAACTGAATAGTATGATATTAAAACAAGCGCATTAATGCACTAATTAAAAGGGCATTTTGTCGCTATATAGTAAAATATCTAGTGATGTGCATTCTATTTTGTATCCAAGCGTGTCCACTCTAGAATTATCGAACACATTTTATTAGCCATCAAGGTTTGTAATTAACGACTGCTTGCTTCTCCTTCTATTTAATACCAATTTTTCAAAGTATAATATTATCGGTGTATTAAAATCTACACTATTTGATCTTCTATAGCAGTATTTTAATTATCGATCAGTAAATAAAAAATTATTAATACTTACTACTTTAATTAAGTAGATAAAACTGTGTGCTATGTTTTCATACACCGTTACCAAATAAGATTATAAACATATTACACACTATTTGCATCCTTCATTCCACTCTTAAAGGATTAACCTGTAATCACACGATATAATGAAAATCACCTTGCCGTTTCCGTATCATTTCTCTTGATTGGTGTATCCTAATCCTGGTCTTATATCAGGCAAAGTATAAAAATCCGGGAACAAAGAGGGTCGTGCCTAGCGGATTAAAGATGAAACTACAGCCACGGGCAAACTTTAAAGCAAGCCAAAGAATATACTACCGTTGCCTCGATCTGAGATAGTGTTATTTATCCACGAAATACATGTGAATGCAAGTTCTGTAGTAAGGATTGCCTTTAATATCCTCTCTTTTATGTAACGAAATATATAAGAAACAAAAGAGCGGTAAAAGGAATAATCCTCGCGGGAATCGCTCCTGGGGCGCTATGAAACGCCGGCAGCCAGTGCTAGCATTGGCGACTACTGACAATAAAGAGACTGTCATGCAGTTATCGAGTGTGGAATTCTGACAGAAGGGGAGGAGTTTCTAATGGGATTGTACACGCCTTCGTAGGCCAGTTAGAAACATTGAGATAGTGGCATTCAAGCAACATACTGACGTCCTCAATTGACTAGAAAGGAACTTCCAAATACTCTGGCGCACACAGAGACTGATCGTTGCGAAAGGTTGACGTTCCAAAGGAAAGTTGCAAGGCGAGATTTACTGAGCCGAGAATTGTCATAATCATGACATTTTTGAATTAATGATTGCTGACATTTGCTTGCCAATCCATTCTTCGTGATTGGTAACGTACATCCTATTTTCTTTCACACGACTTGAAAGCTATTCAGGGAATGTTGTTTCCTACTGTCACATTTTCATTTTTGCCTTTATACGCTTTAGGAATTATCGCTACTGGGATAATTTTGGTTCGTGTTTGTTTAACCTTCTTTTTAAAAAGATAAATTTACATATGTGGGGGTTTTAGCTTTGAGGGATTCCGGTATTACGGGAGATAGTCTTATAATGACAACACACCATTATAATACTATAATAATGTAAAACATGATCGGTATTGTTGTTGGAACTTTTCCGTCATTCCAGGCGATAGTGTTGTATTCTTCTATGATGAGGCATGGGACACGCTGTCCCTGGCGATGGCGAGTATCTACCATAACCAACCCGCGTTGTGAAGTCATACCATCACATTTACTAAAAGTGGTTCTTCTCAGTCGCTCAGCTTTCATCCTTTCTGTAATTATTTTTCCCCTTCATTCTCATTCCCTCCCCGATTTGCCCGCTTCAGGCAACAGTCCATGGTATGCCTCCCACTCCCTCACGAATCTACCTCAATACCTGTATCATTCATGTCCTGCTTGCACACATCTTTATACCGTAATAGAGACCGGCCTCATCATCTTCTACCATTTTGTGATTCACCTTAGAGGTTGTTCTTTGGTACTTACTATCCTCCATTCTGCAGATGTGACCCAGCCACCTGAGCCTTTAGAAATTGAGCAGCGGGTGTTTGAAGGTGTAGACACTAACTGTCCCGTAACACACTGATTATGCACGCGTCGTTCTCTTTCTCTCATGCGTTCCCTCGATCTATAATTCCTCGTTCTCACCTGTTTACACATGTTATTTCATTTATCTTCGTGTCTTCTATTAGCATCTTTCACAAATGGTATTCAGAATAGCTCATTTGTCTAGTACGAGTGTTCCTGTAGCTATTGCTTTGTAGCAACAATTCCACTCTTTCATTCTCTTGCACTCCTGCATTTCCCGGACAGTATATCTACGTGAGTCCCTTTAATGATGATGTGTTTGGTATCTATTCGTTTAACCAACATTGTCATTTAATAAACACCATCTAATACAAGTAGTCCAGATAGTGATAGTAGTAAAGAAAATAGACCACATAAAAACAGGTGCAAGAAGTTAAAAAAAATAATAAAAGTCATCAGTATGAGGAAGTTACATGATAACTCTGTCAAAAGCTAGTTTAAATAAGACAAAAAAGCTGTTTAATAACCTTCTTACCGAGTACTCAGATGTACAGAAGGAATGAGCAAAACTTAAAATCTCCAATACTCAACACTTAAAAACAAATGCGGAACTAAAAAAAAACGTGGGACCAGACAAACGATTAAGAACTGCATGGCTAAATAAAGATGTCAAAGATATCATTTCTAAAAAAAAGGAAGCATACAGAAGACTGATAAAATCTAAATGTGAACACAACTGTGTTACTCATAGATTGAAAAGGAGAGATAGAAAACGAATAATCAAAGCTTCTAAAGATGAATCATGGGAAAAGTATGCAGAGCAGATGGCCACACTTAATAGAGAATTTTATAAACAGGTTAAAAATCTGAGAGCAAGATATGAATGCTGCAATCCAACCACCATTTTAAACAACGAGAGATGTAGTTCTGTCTTTAATCCAATTCAAAGGCTAACAAGAAGGGCAGAATATTTTAAAGAGCTACTCAGCCCTGAAAACGAGGTAGATGACATCAATTTTGTGCCTAAAAGCAGTGACCAACATGAACCAAACTTTTTAACATCAAAAGTGAAAGCTGTTAGACAGAAGAGCCCTATAAACAAAGGACCTGATTTAGATGGAATAACAACAACATCTTTTCAATCATGCGGTAAAACTGGCATCAAATGGCTAACAAGAATATTCACTGCGAGATGGGCAGAAAGGAAAGTTCCACCTGGCAACTGGGATTGATAGTACCAGTTTGAAAAAAAAAGAAAGAATTCAAGAGGCTGTGTATCGTACAGAGGTATATTACTCTTGAGCCACATAGGAAAAATGTATGAAAAGTATTAGAACAGAGAGTTAGACCTTTAGCGGAACAACATCTAAGTACATCACAATTTGGTTTCAGGAAGGGGAAAGGCTGCATAGATGAGTCATCTACACTACGACAAGTTTGAAAGATGCCATTGAATATGACGATGAACTGAATATTTTGTTTGTAGATGAAGAAAAAAGTGTTTGTTTGAGAGAGTAGACAGAAACTAACTATGGGTTGTTCTCGAGGATTATGGGATACAAGAACAATTGTTAGATAACATTATGGCCAAGTACCACACTTCACAAAGCGCAGTGAGAACAAGGGAATGTATATCTAATACGTTTACAATCAATGCATGGGTCTGGCGGGGAAGTGTACTCTCTCGTATTTTATTTACTCTTTCAAGCAATCTGCCCAGAAAATCCAGAAAAACGAGGAACTTTACTTTCCAGAGGAAGAATTACACCCACACAGAATGAACGAGCTGCTGTTTCCAGACGATCACTTCAGAGGGGAGTAGACTGCAAGTACATTTGAACAGAATAACTTTAACATGCAGTTAATACAACACGAAAATAAATACTAATGAAGCTGCAGTTATGCAGGTCGGCAGAATTCAAGTTTCGCTACATATCGGGTTTAATGGTACTTGTCTGAAGCAAATTAAATTTAAATATCTACATAGTAAATTCTCGGAAGACGGGAGAATAGATCGGGAAATTGAAACAAGATGCCAACGAGTGCACTTATATACCAATTGACACCGTTAAGACATCGAAACATAAGTATGAACGCAAAGAAACAGATTACCAACAGCATAGCCATACAAACACTGTGATATCAGTGCCAGAGCCAGACATTATCAAAGGCTAACCTACATAAAATTAACACCTGTGAAATGAGACGTCTGGTAAAAGCCGCCAACCAACCATTTGAGGCAAAGTTGGAAATGATATTATCAGACCGACCGTAGGAAGAACATAATACAGCAGATTCATTGAGAAATAGAAGATCAAATGGTTTGGTCATCTAGAAAGAATGCAGCCAGAACATCTACCAACGCAGGCGCTACAGATAAACAGATCTGAAGTGTAAGCAAGAGGCCGCCCTAAGAGATAGTGGATTAAGGACATTACAGAGCTTTTTTATCGAAATGACAATAGCCATTGCTGCCCATCAACCAATGGCTCGCAAACAGTCTCCCCCCCCCCCTCCCCCGCCCTCTTCCCCACCCCACCCCAACGCTTAACCGCAGAAGTGGAAATTGATGATGACGAGACACACGTTGAGAAAAACCTGATAGCGAGACTGTTGTTGCACTGGAATGCACATGGTCAAAATAATAAAGGCGGACCAAAAACAAATGGAAGTGGTGAGGTTACAATTATGCTGAGGATATGAGGTGGGCTGCATGCAGTGGTAAAGAATATGACCACTTGGCGTATATTGTTTGAGGAACTATGCTCGATTGGGGAATAAAAGGCAGAACAAGACCGGTAGGTAATCTGCTTATTCTCTTCCTCCAGTTACCTTCTGTAGGCATTAGGGGGAAAAAAAGGGGGGGGGGGGAGTAAGGATCGTCTGCTTGCTCTTTCTAATCGTTGGTATAAGTCTATCTCAATTTCTTCAAAGCTGTTCTCGGTGCCATCGTTTCATATGTTGCGTAACGTTTGCCTTGGTAGGTTTTATTTTGAAGTGAAGTGGGATGCGTGGTCTCGAGGCATGGTGTTCGCCTCAAGTGCTAAAGGTTCTGGTTTCATTCCCCGGTAAGGGCTGGGATTTTTTTGACGTGAACTTAGACTTTGCTAATTCCCCTAAGTCTCTGGGTAGTGAGATCAGACGCCCGTATGCATTGCTGCGCACGTAAAAAATCCCTCGGCAGTTGAAAATCGAAACGAGTAGCCTAACGGTGCTGCCCGGGCAAAATTTGGAGTTGAAATTCTACCCAAAGTTATTTCACGATCCTCGCCTGTGCTACAGAGCCTGTGCACTGTGCTGAGCTTCTTCGGACTCAAGACTTGAGTTAAAAGATGAACCGAGCACTTATATGTTACTACCCTTGTGACATGATGTTGATCCGCTGTTCAAAACCTCAAACTTTTAAAGTGACAAAATATAACAGTTGGTACCAGGGCATTCTCGTTAGATCACCACACCATCTCGTCTGTCCCCCTCCCCCAAAGTCTTATTAGATTTGCCTTGGTAGACAGAGGTATCAAAAGTGATGTTAGTAGTTCCAGTATCTGCAAATCGTGTATTAATTTCGCTAGCGATTCTTACTTCAAATGTGAAATTCACCAAAAATATTTAACATCTACTTGTTAATGTTATTTGTATGCTATTTACTTGTATGTATACTAGTTGTCTCTCTATTGCCATTACACCTGTTTTTCTTCCTATTATTATTTTTAAATTATTTTTATCACACTTGGCATTGACTTGATTGATCTGATTTTGAAGACTCCCATCTGCTTCTGCTACTAATACTTGGCCATCTCCAAATAACTGTTATGAAATATATTCTTTTTAACTCACTGCTGTTTTGCATACATTTTAAATGTACGCTATAAAACGGAACAGTAATGAGTTAAGAACCGACATCATAGCACTGGAGAATTTTTTACAAGCGCTCCGTCCATATCTTCAGCAGCCACCACAGAGCTGCAATTCGAATGGTACCAGTAACAGTCTGACTGTATGTCTGTCTCTCGCCTCCCCGGAGCGTTGGTCATCGGCCAGATCCCCTGGTCACTCCTCGATGTAACATTCTCTTCGGACCGTGACGATCTCTATGTGCCTCGCTCGTTCCTAAAAAAGCCCTTACAAAATCTAGCTGATGAAACTAGAACGCATAGAGAATAATGTCATGAGAGTAATTAAGGGATACGCAGGACATACCCTGGTAATATGTATGCTATATATATACTTGCACTGCCGACTAAAACAGATAGGCTCAAAGTGCTGCAAGCAAAGTTATATCTCAGAGTAGCCGCAGGCAAGAAGCAACTCCTGCAAGAAGCCCTAGGTGGAGGTAAGGGGTCACCGACTGATACTCGGGCATGCAGGCCCGTTTTACATTCAAAACATATAACACATGCTCTGCACACGTTCTACAATATGCTGCCCGCTGTAGTTATCTCTGTCGGTGTTTACAGGCAGACCAAATGGGGTTTTGCTGGAGAAAAGAAAGTCGAAAACTTCTACCAGCATCAACAAATTGTGAGCTTTAGGTTATAATTGAGACTAGTTTATGTGAGCAATACTAAATGGCTTTGCATTGCACACCACAAAGAGCCCTGAAAAGGACTCCCGCAGTGTTGATACGGTCAAAGGAGACATATCTAAATACTGTTCCTATGGGCGACGAAGTAGTCTACCGGCGACCAATGGGTGACCCAATCATAGAGTGGCGATTCCTCCCAAGGTGTTCGCCTCTTCCCGATATGTCCGTTCGAGTCACCCATTTAAATCATAAGTAATTTTCAATAAGCACCTGATTGATGACGTCCGATTTTTGAGTTGAAGTATTTTTATTTTCTTCTGAGGTGTAGCCGTCATTGTAGGTGCACATGTCTGCATAAGGGTGATTATTTTCCCTGGAGTTGAAGTATTATTATCTACTATTATCCGTTCGGAAACCTATTCCATTTTCTTTATCTGTTTAGCTATATCAGGATGAAGAATGAAACCATGAATAGCTTTCTGCTCTTTCTTGACGTCGCTCCAAAAAATTACAGTCATTATGTATTTATTTTGTTATTTTACTATTTTTCTACGGCCTGATATTACCATTATAGTAATTGTATGTTGTTTTGGCATTAATATCACGAATAGATGTTATCATACATTCTGTCGAACCAACGATGCGAGCATCAAGAGCATACAACATGAAAATCGAAACACCAAGAGGCAGGGGAAGACCAAGAAGAAGATGGATTGAAGGAGTCACGGACAACTTGAGACTTCATAACATCACGGCATATGAAGCGACTGAGCGCGCCCTGGCTCGGTTGCCGATCATCTGATAGACTGCGACGCCTACGGCACAAGTAGATTTTGACAAAAGAAGAAGAAGAAGATACATTCTGTCATCTCGATACTGGACGCAATTGTTCGTTATTTTAAAGCCCCACCCCGGCTTTTTGTCGGGGATCCTAATTTAATCTAACGGCTGTTTATCGCTTGGTGGATGTTCTAGTGGATTTGAATCTCATTCATTTATTTATTTTTTAATCTGGTCTGTAATCCGCCATGTTAGAAGCTCGTGTGCTATAACGGATCAGGTTAGAGGGAGAGTTGTGAAGGGAGATTCTGGAACTTTTGCCGTAACTATAAGTAGTCTGACAATGGAGGTCATGGCTGTGACTAAAGTAGTAACATGGCTAGAGACACTGACTTTCCCCGGAGCATGCTTTCTTAGTGACTCGATGAAAATACTAGGGACGATAGAAAAGGGCTGAATCTGAAGGCAGTGGTTGGGTTGGTGGCTCTGCAGAATTCACGGCTGACAAGGATTAGTTTTATTTTCGTGCCGGATAAGTGGGAGTACAGGGAAATGAGCAAGTTGATAGGTAAGACTAATGTGAAAGCCGGACAAGCCATGAATCAGGCTGATATATCGAATGCTCGAAGAGAGTTAAGAATTTTGCTGGAACCAACTGAGCAACAGCTGGAACCAACAGCAAGTTAAACGGTGTGTATCCAAACAAAAACACTACGCGGGTAGCCAAAGAAGAACAAATCAACACAGAATTAATGTCGTCAGCCGCTACACGCTGCGGGATTTACTGATTAGGGGATCCAAGCACTTACGGACTGAATGGTTCGACATGCACTGTGGATAATCTGCCGACTAACTATCAATCAATCAATCATTCTTTCAATAGATTCCATTAAAATTTGATCCGCAGCGAGATTCGTTCCAATTTTTTTACGGCTACTTTTAGTTCCGATACAATTTTTTAAATCCAACAAAATGGCAACTTCCTTAGACTCAAATACATCAACAATTTTTGGTCGAGTCCGATTACATTAGGTTTAAAGTTCCACAAATCCTAGTTATCATTTAAACATGGGCGATAGATTAAAAGAGATGAAAGCACGTTCCGTTAAACGGAAGCAGCTTCTTGCCCAAGTTGTAAGTTATAGTTAAAAGATGTATATAATTTTACTCTATATTCTATAATTTGTTGTAATTAATTGGAATTCAAATTGTAGTTTCTTTAGTTTCGCGGCAGGACTATGAAGAATACTATACAACACACCGTCATTTGTAGGTATTTTAATAATTTTAATTTCAATGAAGATTTTGTTTAGTAGTCCCTAGGATAAGAAAAGTAAATTTTTCAGGAATAATACAATGGCTGCAAGTAATGGTGCCCCATATAGGTTACCAAATATCGGCTCTCCTTTCAACTTCGGCCGGTAGACAAACATCGACTGCCATTTAGTCGGAGTTATGTCCCCTTGCTACAGTGCAATTACGTACTGGAGACGGCACAAATCAAACAACACAGTGAGGTCCTCCACATGCAGACCCCGCGCTGCCACTCAAATTAGCGACCGTGTTCAATTACCGCTTCTTCCGACGCATTACGAAGTGGACTAGAGGGAACGAGACAAGTGACATAGTTACTTTGTGTCGGCGAAAGACAACATGCAGTGCCCTAGGGTTAGCGGTAGGGTTTAGTTTGTGCGAAGACGAGATGCGGCGACAGTAACCTTAACCCACACCCTAAACTTAATCCTACTGCTAAACCAAACCCTAACCCTAACCCAAACCGTAACCGTATGCTGTCTATCGGCAACACACAGTAATTATGTCATTTGTTTCGTTCCCTCCTGTCCAGTCCGTAATTGCACTGTAGCAAGGGGACATAACTCTGACTAACCGGCCGTCAATGTTTGTCTACCGGCCAAAGTTGAAAGGAGAGATCAAATACTTAATTAACATTCGGCTTTCCTTTAAATAACGGTCGCTAGCTGGAAAGCCGACGGTCGCTTAGTGGGAGTTCACTCCCTTGGCTGCATTGCAAATACGGAGCGTAAAGAGGGAACGAAACAAAGGACGTACTTACCTGTCATCCTATGGTTGGGTAGGGTTAGGGTTTCGGTTAGGGTTAGATGTGACAATTTTGAACAAATGACGTACTTACCTGTCATTATACGGTTACATAGGGGGTAGGGTTAGATGTGACAATTTTGACGCAGGAGTTCCAAAAAATGGTCGACCGCGTTCTTCTGACGCACGACTTACTGACGGTAGATGTGAGACCTGCGGATCTGTATGTCGTAATGAGCGATAAGCTTCCGTCGTTTCCGTGATGTGTCACCCTAACCCTACCTCTAACCCTAATCCAAACCCTAACCATAACCCAAACCCTACCCCAAACCCTAACACTACCCCTAACCCAAACCCTAATGTCTAACTGCCATGTTGACCTTGTTTTTGATTCGTAACTTTTCCACTCCGTATTTGCAATGCAGCCAAGGGAGTGAACTCCCACTAAGCGACCGTTGGCTTTCCAGCTAGCTCTGACAGGGTCTCGGCGATACGTTGCTTGCCGACCCGCTTCTGCGAGTGTGCCTCACCGCCGAGCGTATTCCCTAAACTAGATGGCTGGAACTCACGAGCGGCAGCTACCGCATCTCCTGCAACTTCCTCCAATTACTCTACTCGTGAGTCCCATGCACCTAGTTTAGCCCCCATCCGCGCCGCGCGTAGCGGCGTGGGGGATACGCTCGGCGGTGAGTTTAATCGCGTTTGGCGCATGCCAACAAGTCTGATATCTACCGCTGCTAAATCCTCCAATTGGAAGAACACAGTATTGCTAATCGGCTTTCATCGTCTGTAATGTCTCGAAATTGGTCAACGGTCGCTAATATCGTCTGCTAGTATCGTCTGCAGAAACGCTTGAAATTGTTGTCAACGGTCTGTATTTATCGTCTGCTACTAGTACCGTGTGCAAACGTTGATATTGATTGTCAAGTAATCCTAGTTTTGCCGCGATTTGTTCCTTGGCAGAAAGTCCGTATTTTAGATATACGCGAACACCGTCGTTCGGATATTTTTGGATATTTTTTGGCCAGAATGTGGCATGCCGCCATTTTGGGGAATGATTCAAAGGAGCGCCTAAATAACTACAGCTATAAGTAAAACACGACGTACAACTTTTTATATAATACAGCTGAATTAACAAATTCTGGAGTCATTGTTTGGCCACCTTTAACAAGTATCAGTTATAATTTAAAGGGTCAGTTAACTCTACATGATTTCGTCTTCTTCTTCTTGATGTTCACCAACTGTAAACTCTGGCAGAAAGTTCAGGTTGTTTGTCCACCTCTTTAGTCTTGTTCCAGAACTTTCAGAACCTATGTGTTGCATTGCATGCACATCCATTTTACAGATCTTACGTATATGCATATTGTTGGTTCCTCGTCTCTCAGGCAGATGCAGTCTGAGTCTGACTTTAAAGGAAGCCTCCAGTTGACTGTTATGACATGCTTGTTTGGGACCCTGTGGGTCTGTTTCCCCCCCCCCCCCCCCCCCCCCCCCCCCCCCCCTCTCACAATAGAGCTATGGAGCCCACTAGGGTTCCACATGATTTGAAAATGGGGGTGACCTTTGTCAAGCTGTTTTCTTCTTTTATGTTCACCCCAAAAGGGTAATTGGCATATTGTGTTATAGTTCACAGTAAGGCTGCAATATCCAAGTTTTCAGCCGAACATGTCCAGTTCAGTAAAATCCTAATTAATCACCTTTTACAACATGCTTGTTGAGGGAAAATGAATCTGTTCCTGTTACCTCCCAAAGTGCGGCTCCAGAGCCCACAGGGAAATGGTGGTATTGTCTGAATAAATATGAGATGTCTGAATAAATATGAGATGTCTGAATAAATATGAGATGTCTGAATAAATATGAGATGTCTGAATAAATATAAGATGTCTGAATAAATATGAGATGTCATCGATAAAGACATTGGTTAGTTTGTCTTTCCTTCTGAGGGACTGCGTGGCCTCGAGATATGGTGTCCACCTCATGTGCTAGAGGTCCCGGGTTCAGGCCCCAGTGAGGGCTGGGAGTTTTTCACGTAGACTTCTAGTAATTTCCCCTGGTCTCTGGGTAATCAGATCGGACGCCTGTGTGTACTGTTGTACACATAAACAAATCCCTTGGCAGTTAGAAATAAAAAAGAGTAGCCTAATGGCGCTGCCTGGGCAAAATTTGAAGTCAAAAATCTTCCAAAAATATTTCAGCTACTTCGGACTCAGACTTGAGTTAGAAGTAGAACGGAGCACCTATGGGTTACTAAACATTTGCCGTGATGATGATCCACTGTTCAAACCTGTCTTTTTTTCTGCAGAGCTTTTTAGCTGTATTTTGTTTTTTCATTGATTGCTATTGATTTGAAAGTCGGGGAAAACCCACAGTGCTTTTACAGTGTATTCACTCAGTTGCATATCATATACTCATATAAGTTCTTTGGCCCCAGTTTCCATGGAAAGAAAAAGTCCCACTGGTCACACGCACATGCTTACACACAGACGCCCTGCCCTCCGTGACTAATTAGGGATCTGCTGACATTAGATGTGTTGGGACTAAAGTTGTGGATATCACAGCCTACCTGTAAACCCTTACATAACAGGCCAAAATCTCTCTTGAGGACTGATGCAGAGGATAACAATCAGTGACGGACAAAAATCTAGTCCACAGTAGTCCAACTGTAGAAGATTTCCTGTATTAGTAGAAAGTTAACTAATTTTTGGTATGTCCACAGTATGGTATTGAAAATCCGGACAACTTGAAAACTGTTCTCAGGGCCCGTGATGAGATCAAACCACAGAACAAGAAGGAAAAATCTAGGTACATGAATGAATGTGGCATTTTCAGATATTGAAAGGCACTAATATTAAATCGTTAATATTATAATTGCACACAAAAAAACAAGTGTGGGTTATCTGCTACCTAATCACTGTGTCATTGTACTAGACACTGGTGATTCCCTATCTGTTGTTTTATTACATCGTTGTATAATTATATTAGCTGTGATGAAATTAGTTATCTACCACATCATTGCTGTAATAACTATTAGACACACACAATCAGTTATCTACATCTATGCTGTAATAACTACTAGACACACATACAATCAGTTATCTACCACATCATTGCTGTATTAACTACTAGACACACTTACAATACATTATCTACCACATCATTGCTGTATTAACTACTAGACACACATACAATCCATTATCTACCACATCATTGCTGTATTAACTACTAGACACACTTACAATACATTATCTACCACATCATTGCTGTATTAACTACTAGACACACACAATCAGTTATCTACATCTCTGCTGTAATAACTGCTATACACACATACAATCCGTTATCTACCACATCATTGCTGTATTAACTACTAGACACACATACAATCCATTATCTACCATATCATTGCTTTATTAACTGCTAGACACACACAATCAGTTATCTACCACATCATTGCTGTAATAACTGTACTAGACACACACAATCAGTTATCAATTACATTGTTACTATGTAACTATTGGACACATGCAATGAATAGATAATATTGCTGTATAGCATATACTAGACACCTAGTTTGAGAGTGGAGGTGGAGGCAGTCAGTGCAGTTTTTTTCTTTCGCTTGAGAACCATCTATACACACTTGTCATGATTGTAACACACAAAGCATGTTGAGAAGGGTGAAGACAGACCTGTTCTGTGCAAACTGACAAGCATTGCTTCAGAGTCTCCACGTGCATACCATCCATTTGATCATTTTTCCAGGAGTGCAGGTGTTTTGGGAAATGAATTGGCAGACAGACTGGCTAGTTCTGCACCACCTGTTGGTGGCAAATTGATGTATTGCTAGCTAGATGTGGTTAAGACTCTTTGGGAGCGATTGAGCAGTGTGGAAGCACACATAGATCATCAGTCTGTAGAAATGTGTGCAGCGGGAAGTTACCAGGGAATTTAGCCCACACACAACACTCAGAAGAAGTGCAAGACGGTGTAAAATCAGATTGCTGCTAGTACCATCAGAATAGAAATATGCGCTGGCTGCTGAAGATGGGAACAGAGCGATTATGGAAATGTCCTAAACACTGTCAACATGTTTCCTAATCCACATAAACTCAACTAAAAACATGCAATCGATTATTTCATACCATTACTGTGTGATTATTGTTTTTGCATGTTACTAGCCATGGTTCACATAGTTACTGTGATTCTGCAATGCATCACTAACAAGTTTACCTGACTTTTCTGACTTTTTTAGTATAGGTGACGGCCATTATCCTCCCCCATTAGCAGCCTCATCCTCATCAGTGCCTGTACAGTTTGTCAAACAGGTGCAGAGATCACTTCTGGGACCAGGCCCTGTAAGCTTTTAGTGCTCATGTTTTCATGTTTGCTTATAAGATTTGTCAGTATATGTCTGCTGCAGGCACATATATGTGAATGTTTATGGCTAGGTTTCTTGAACACTGGGTGAATGCTTTGCTCTGTTATGTGCACATATGTGTGAATGTTTATGGTCATGTTTTTTTTTTAAACATTGAGTAAATGTTTTGGTCTATTACTTGCACTTATCTGTGAATTTTTGTTATTGTTTCATAAGCACTGAATAAATGTTTTGATGTGTTACACGTACATACATGTGAATATTTATGATTGTTTAAGGAGCACTGGCTGAATGTGATTTTATGAGTTATAATAGATAATTCAGAGGAGGAAATATAGAGGGCGATCAAGAAGGAAGTTGCTGGACAGTTTGACATGGCATGGAGGAACATCTGTATGAGAATTAGCGGATACTGCACGAGACAGATGGCTGTGGACAGGCTTTGGTCAAAACAGATTATTTAGCATGGAAAAATAACTTGAAAAGTTAGATTTCTTCATCTGCTAATGCTTCTGGTTTTCCTTCTTCTGCATTCAACCTTACAAGAGGTAGAGTGTTCCATTCGCCTTTCATAAATCCTGTGTAAAGTTTTCTCTAACATTTGGCTAGCTTGAATAGTTGTAGTTGTCCATATTAAATGCGACTACACATAGTCGACCCCATGTGGGACGCAATTTTAAAAAAATATGAAGCCCTACCCTGGCTTTTGCCCCGGGGCCCTGAATATAGAGGTTTCTGGGACCTCTCCACAGGTGATCCTCATTTGCATGGTGGCGCTTTGTGTCACCAGGTGTTTCGCGCTTGTGTGATGCCCTGGTGGGGTACAACTACCTACCTACCTAAATGGGACTGATACTTACGGACATCAATTGGTCCAGACATGTGTCAAGACAACTACCAGATAGTGCAGCAGAGAGAGGAGTCCCAGTCATTTGGATATGGTGGATGCAGACCTAGAGTTGACTGTACAGGTGATGGACAGGTGAAATATCAGCATCTACATGGTACATACCAAGGCTTGCACCTAGTGCTTTTTTAGAACCTGATGCTGGAAGGCAGAACAATACTAGAGAAGAGGAGGTTGTTATTGTGCTGGGACATCTGCTTTCGGAACTGCAACATACAGAATCCTTTATGTTTCTTTGCATTATAGATATATAAAGAGACAAAGTATTAATTGGCACTTATAGGAAGAAGTTCTATGAGTGCGGGTCAATTCATTTTCTGTTACTTTAATAATACATTTTCTGTTACTTTATTGATAGGAAGAAGTCGATAGGTAGAAGGACACACTAGACAACATAAACTATTTGTAGAGTGTGTCCTTCTATCTTTCGACTTCTTCCTTTAAGTGCCGATCGATACATTGTCTCTTTAATAATTATATATCTATAATATTTCAAGAGTTCCACCTCTGTTTCTGTGTTTCTTTGCAGAAAAATAAACTTGACACCTTTTTTCCCCTTCTATATATAGGAAGGATTTAAAGATGACTTTGAAACAGAAGAGGTATACACAGATTCTAGTGCCTTTCTCAAGGTAACACATTTTAAAAACTAACTATAAATATATATACTGTGCTTAGTAAGAACTGATAAACATAATTGCTTTCTTTTGAACATATAATGTGGTGAGGCTCCAATCTCTTCCACTATGCGACTTTTGTGTCACTGTTGGACCTTTTATTTCATCTCCACTATTGACGTATGATCAGGTCCTGGTCAGATATGACGGAGCTTACTGAAAGGAAGGTTGAGGCTGATTTACAAAATGACAGTTTCTGGTACTATCAGAATTGGAACTCTTTGCTTGCTGCTGAAGATGGAGACAGAGTGCTTATAGGAGTGTCCTGTGGGCTGTGATGTCGATTCTTGATTCTTGCATTCTACTTGAATAAAATGCCAAGTGAATGCATGCTGGTGGAAAACACAGTTACGTATCAACGGTCAACATAAAGAAGTACACTGGAAGATGACTATGTGACATGAAGACAGAGAACTGAAGGTGTAAAATTTCACGAAACTCTTTCTTGTTAAAATGACATGAAAATGTAATAAAACAGACAAATATAAGGCTCTCCTCGACTTAGACCGAGCTCAGCTCCTACAAACAGGTCATGAGTAGAACTGGTCTTAAGTCAAAATTATATTTTCAACACTATTTTCATTCAAATGGATTATAAAAATTGTACATAAACACTTTTAAAAACAAAACAATTCAAAACATATATGTATAACTTTTAAATAATATGAAATATTTGTAATGTGTACCATGTTGTACATACTGTAAACTTACAATAACCTGCCATTACTGTTTTTTTTTAATGATTCTTTGTGGTCCTGATATACCTGCCAAAACAGCTCTCACATGGACACCAGAAGGAAAGAAAAAGAAGGGGTGCCCGAAAAACAACATGGAGACGAACAATGGAAAGTGAACTGAGTGCTGCATCTCTGTCATGGAAAACTGCACTAAAGATTGCACAGTACAGGAAAGCATGGGAAGTCCTCTCTGAAGCCTCATGTGCCACTAGGCATAATGAGAATTGATGATTCCTTGTGATCATAAGTATGGATGATCATAAGTTGCATAGGTTGTAAGTTGAGAAGGTGTATGTTTCACAAACTGCTATCTGGTTTGACCTAGAACATAAGTAATTCTATAATATCGGAATATGACATCACAATGTTTATCCTGTGTTTTTAAAAAATGTTCCAGGGTTTACAGAGTGCCAACCCACATAATGATTATTGTCAACACTTTGTGGACACAGGAGAGAGGCCTCAGAATTTTATCAGGGATGTTGGTATGGTTTATAATATTAATTTATAATATTAAGATATTTTGTAAGTAAACTGAATACATTTAGTGTGTTGCATTTTTCTTGAAACAGTTTTAAAGCTCCAGGACAGTGTGTTCCATTTGAGGTTCTACAGAGCAAATTTAAGTCCATGCTATCATATTTCTTAGAAAACATTCAATCCTTTGTGTTATTCTAATATATATAAATTATAATATTAAGTTCTTAAATATGACCTTTGAAAAGGATGGGATCCATGGCAGAGCTTAAGAAATAAGAGAGATCCACAGGCTCTTGCTAATTGGAAGCCACTAAAGGACCCTTTTCCATGCCTTTAGGTGTATTGGGCATATAGGGCTAGACCTATATTTTGTAGACCAATTTGCACTCGGTGGATGATGTGGTCAACATCATGCTGGCTGTCTTCCCTGGACTATCTGATAGCAGTTTAAGGTCGGGTCGAACTGAAAGCCAAGATTATTTTTATATAAAAGTCTGGCATGTTCAAATTGAATCCAAAGACCTTGAAATCTGCAGGTGTGTCTCTAGCCGTTGCACCTTGGCAGCTCCCACTGGAGCCATTGCTCTAAGAGAAATTAAATTGTCCCAAGATTTTGCAAAGTTGGAAAGTTTTGGCTATAATGGGCTTTGCTCTTGTGGGCTGTGCTTACAGACCACAGAAGATATCCTGCAGCCCCTTGTACAGCCCATTTATTTAATGAGTGCAGTTTTTACCTTAGGAATCATTATTGCAGCTTGGGAGTTCCATGCTTTGTTTGATGCTTTTGGCAGGTGGCTAGCCGTTTTGTGGGAAAAGACCGAACCATATGGGATAACCCAGGGAAATCTTATTCTGCATTTATCCGAGGATGTTAATGCATTGTGCCCATTTACAGCACGGTTTGTTTTTTGTCCCTTTTTGCTGACACATCCAGCTTCAGCAGACATTTGGTGTGCAGATTAGCCTTCCCGGTTAAAACCCAGGCAAATAAAGTGGATCATTTTGACTTTCAGCATAATCACTGGTGGACTGTTTTATTGAGGCTTGTCATCTCTATTAAAGTTTCATATTCTTTGTCAGAAATTTGATTCTTTTTAGACAGATACCTGTCATTTTTAATCAGGCTTCTGCTACACTTGTTCCTTCAGGCATCAAAACCTAATCTTCTTCTTGTTCACGTTCACCAGCTGTACACTCTGGCAGAAAGTTCTGGTTGTTCGTCCACTACTGAACTGCAGTCCTGCTCCAGAACCTGAGTGTTGCATGTGCATCAGTTTTACAGATCTCATTCTCTCGAATACAGACTGTTGGTTCCTTGCCTCTCCGGCAGATGCACTCCGACTTCAAAGGAAGCTCCCCAATTAGTCGACTCTTACGACATGCTTTTGGGGAGGCAGTGGGTCTATTCTTGTTTTCTCCTACAATGGGGCCCCGGAACCCACACGGGGGAAAACCTAATATGACTTAGCTCACAGCGGTTACTGCAAGCAATAGTTTAGGTTTCCATTTCACAAATTATAATTTTTCAGTTTTAAAATAAACAAGGTGATAGCTGTACAGATGTACAGTTTAAAATTCCTGGTTTCTGCACTTTGCCTCTTGGCCTTATATTCTTCAGATAAATAACTGACTTTATAATTTTTAAATAATTCCTTCCACTACGTCAACCACAGGCTTGGGGGGGGGGGGGGGAACTATCTGAGGCAAGCCAGGGCCTTGTAAGCCCATGGTTTACACCACTAGACTATGAAATTGACTTGCATGTTTTGTGGGTCGTCTGCAGTCTTTTAATTTTTGCCCTTCAAAAGAGAGACTAATAGAATAGCAGGAAATAACCCTCCATACACGAAATGAGCACTCTCCCACAGTTTATACTCTGCCTTTGTAAACATATGTTTACTCATATGGCGGTATGTCAGGAAATGAAATGGGAGCTAGGCTGGCTGGCTCTGCACCTCTTGGTCAGTAAATTGATGCATGAAAAGCTATATGTTTTTAAGGCCCTTTAGGAGTTAGCAACAGCATGGAGGCACAAATAGATCATGAAAGTCTAAAGAAAATAGTGCAGCGACAAGTGGCCTGCACTTAACACTCAGGGAAAGGACAAAAGTGGTGTGCAGCCAGAATGTTACTGGTACCATAAGAATTTGAAACTCTGCCTTTACTGCTGAAAATGGGGATGGAGTGCTTATGGGAATGTTCAGAGTGCTGTGATGTAGATTCTTAACTTATATTTCTTTTCTCTAGACCCTGTTCTGCTTTTCAGCTTCAGATTTTTAAGAGTCATCTGGTGCGAGCCTTGGTATGTGCTACATAGATGCTAGTAGTCATGGCAGCAGATATTCTGACAATCCACTGATTGTGGACGACCTCTGCTTGCGTTGGCGACCTCTGCTTGTGTGGACGACCTCTGCTTGTGTGGACGACCTCTGCTTGTGTGGGTGACCTCTGCTTGTGTGGGTGACATATCTAGAACTGTTGGAAAGTGGCATACTTTTTGAAGGTTTTCTATGAGTAAATAGATTTTTATTTTAAATTTATTATACTTTAGCTTAATTTTATTCTTCAGGCTTGGCCAACAGATTTGAAGAATACCCGAAATTGAGAGAACTAATTCGCCTGAAAGATGAACTTATTGCTCAGACTAATACTCGACCCATGTAAGTTTTATATTCATGCAGCATTTTCTAGTTCCTATGCTTACTCTCACACTTAGAATTTGCTACTTGCTTTTATGTCTTTTCATCAATTTTTTTTTCTCCAAATAATTTTGTCCGGATGACACATTTAAAATAAAAGATTGCATATGCCAGGTGCAATTGTAATATCTAGCTGTAAATCCTGGACAATTGATAAACAAGCCAAATAATTTTTTGAGTCCTCAGAGATGTACTTTTACAGAAAAATGCTTAGAATTTCTTCGACAGCCAAAAAGAGCAGCCCAGATGTTTTGAAAAAAGCCAGGGCTATATGACAATTTATTACCAACATTGGAAAGAGACAGTAATAGTGTTTTTGGTCATGTTTTGAGAAGATGGAAACTGCCGCATGTTGTGACCACTGAGAAGATCTCCTGAAATAGAATAACAATGCAAGAATATTCTTGACAACCTTTTATCATGGCATAGAGGGGTGTCAACACATGAACTGATCAATGCTATTGAAGATCATAGATTATGGAAAAAGCTTATCACCCACACCAGAAAGTAAGGAAGATGATGATGCCATATGCACTAATTTCAATTCAATTAAGAAACCAACAATGCTGTATTCTTGTTCTTCCTTGTCAGTCTTGAAAAGAATGTTTCTATTTGTGGGTTCCAGGTCCCATTGAGGGATATACCCATGACAGGCATAAGAATAAAAGGTGTTTCCTCGGAATTTGGAGTGCTGGAGTGGCGAGGAATCAACAGTCTGCAGGAAATAAGTTGGATCTATAAAACTGATATGCATGCAACACTCAGGTTCTTAAACAAGACTAAAGTCTAGAAGTGGATGAACAACAATAAATTTCCGCTGAATTTAGTTTCAGTGAATGTGAATAAGAGTGAAAATGATGTATTCATTCATGAATTCGTTTGATGCTTTAATAAAACATAAATTGTTACGTTTTAACCGTTAAGTATATTTGATTTTATGTTTAGGTATTTACAAGCAGACTTAGAAGAGTTTGACTTAAGACAACTGAACTGCAAGTTTGATGTCATTTTGGTAGAACCTCCGTTGGAGGAGTACCAGAGGACACAAGGAGCTGTTTTTGACAAATACTGGGACTGGGATGAGGTTGGTAAAAAAGTTACTAACCCGCAGTGAATTACCTATCCTTTACAGGACATTGCAGAACCAACCCTGGCATTTTTTAATGTTGTGGTATTCCTAGACAAATTCTACTTTCAGTAGTTTGCCATTGCTTTCTTAATTGTCAGCTCTCAGTACCACTGTTGAAACGAACGCATATGATACTAGAGTCATATTTTTATTGGCCAAATGGCACGCAGTGGGTAATGTAGTCAGCATCGCAGCAAAAAATATGACTTTGATTTGTTTTCAAATCCAAGACCTTCAGGCCAGCATTATGTTCCCATGGCTTCCCTGTATCTGTGGAGTTTTATTTATGACTGCCCTGTTTTATAGTTAACCATGATAAGGCTAAACAAGTGAATCATGATACAGGGGAATTCCTGAAATCTTCTTCTTTGTGTTCGGTTTCGTATGCTCAGTTAAAACCACCAGGTGGGTTGCCCTTATGAACTCCCATGTCAGCTGCAGGTCCTTCATGGTTCCCCACAGCTTGCTCTCCACACTTTGCTCTTGAGGCCAGGTTTTGTTTTGAAGTTGTAGGTAAATTGGGCAGGTCTGCAGAATGTTCTCAGGTGTTTGTGGTCCTGTCTGACAGGCACACTGTGGGGACTGTATAGTCTTTACTGTATGTATTTGGTGGTTTAACTTGCAGTGTCCTGTTTGTAAGCAGAAAATTGGTGTATGTTGCTTTCTGTTGAGTCTGCTGATGGGGTCTTATGGATGTTTACTGTTGGTTTGTTCTCTCCACAGTTCCTGTGTTTTTCCTTGGTGAGTGTTTTGATTTCTGGTAATGACAACGAATGGATGTGTTCTTTCTCCTTTGTTCCATTTTTTGCAAGTCTGTCTGCTAACTCATTTCCTGGTATGCCACAGTGAGCCGGGATCCACTGAAAAATGATTTGATTGTTTTCTGAGAGTGTTTAACTGGCGGGTCAGTTCTCTCTCCATCTTGTCTCATACATCCCTCTGAGCCGCCTGGAAGACTGACCTGCAGTCAGACAGGAAATTATGTGCTGTTTTTAGTTTTTCTTTCCTCAAGCACTTTGGTTGCATCAATAATTGCTTGCTGCTGTGCTCTGAAGTTTGTTGAGAGTCTTCCGGAGGCGCATGACGTTTCTATTGTGGTTCCATCTTGCAGCATGATAATGGAACCAGCTTCTGTGGGGGGTTTTTCAGCTCCTTCAATAATCAATGGGTGTAGTGTCAATTTGGGTTTTAGGTAATAGTTGTAGGCACGTTCAAGGGTTTTTGCATGCAGCACTAGGTCACATTCTTTAGCCTTTCTGTCTCTGCCTGGGATTGTTGTTGTGACTGTATAGTTAGGCTGTAGGTCTATGCTGTATGCCTGGATCATTTCCCACCTTAAAGAATCTTTAGAAAGGATGTCACTGTTTTTTTGCATAGTACAATTTTTATAGATGCTGAAAGCTTTGTCTTTTCAGTTGGTTTTTAGTTAAGTTGTTTGCTGTACTGTGCATGGGGTTGTTGAAGCATGTTGTATTAAGAATCGACATCACAGTACTCAGGACACCCTATAAGCACCCCGTCCCCCATCTTCAGCAGCACGTGAAGAGTTAAAATTCTGATGGTACCAGTAACTGTCTGATTGTTTATCCGTCTCTGAGAAGCATTAAAAGGCATACATTCCATTGGGCCTAAAACAATATGTATCGGGTGACTCATGCTGTGACCTCTGTTAATGACGCTTAGTAAAAATTTGACATCAGCCTAGCTTTAAAAAAAAGGTCTGCGGATCACAAGGACACCACCACCCAAGAAAGAAAGAAAGAAAGAAAGAAAAAGAAAGAAAGAAAGAAATTCCAATTAAAAATGGGAAAGAGAAAAATCTTACACACACATGGGGGGGGGGGGGGGGGGGAGGGAGAGAGAGAGAAAGAAAGAAAGAGAAAGAGAGAGAGAGAATGGGAAAGAGAGAGAGTGAGAGAGAGAAAGAGAGAGTCAAGTAGAGTTTCCCAAGTCAAATGTTGCATACGTGTATCAAAAGGATCGGATTTCAACTTAAGACTAAAAGATGGAGGGTTCTAGAATCGATATTCGATCTCAGCCGTATGGGAATATTAACCAAAGTTTGCGTAATGAGGCGCCCGAGTGCAATCAACAGTATCAACCCAAGTGTTATGATCAAGCTCGGAAGAAGCAATCACCCGGTTATATATACTGCTTGTGAGGGTTTCACTGGTTATAGTGGCTGCCTCTTGGTTTTGGTTTCAGGGCCTACTCTTGAGGTGTTTGGAGTAGAACGGTGTTTGTCTGTACATCCACCCATCCATCCATCCATCTATCCATTCATCCATCCATTAATCAATTCATCAATCTATTTATCCATCCATCCATTAATCTATTCATCCATCCATATTTCCATCCATCAGTCTATCCGTCCGTCCGTCCTCTGTCTGTCTGTCTGTCTGTCTGTCTGTCTGTCTGTCTGCTTGTTAGTCTGTCTGTCCATTTATTAGGACTCTACTACTACTAGTTATTTGTGTTGATTTTTCCGCCACTTCAATTCACGAATCTCACATTCCTTATCTTTGGAAGTCCACGAACTTAGTGGTTAGTCGAGTTTCTAACTGCATGTCGCACTATTCCCTCCCAGTCTGTACCAGTGGAATTCACACACAGTGTCTGTACCAGTGGAATTCACACACAGTGTCTGCACCAGTGGAATTCATACACAGTGTCTGTAGCAGTGGAATTCACACACAGTATCTGTACCAGTGGAATTCACACACAGTATCTGTACCAGTGGAATTCACACACAGTATCTGTAACAGTGGAATTCACCCACAGTGTCGTTCACTGTCCCGGTTGAACACTAATGAAAATGTGTCAGTTCAGAAAACAATCTTGAAGCTTGCTCATGCAGAGTGAAAGCGCGTAAGGCAGCTATCAGACTGACCAACACTAACGGTCATACGCCAGAAATGCAACTAAAGTTGGTGCAAACAGTCAATCACGGAAGCAGGCTTTGCACCAGCAAAACTGCTCCATTCTGAAGGTTTTCGGCCACCCGCCATTTTACTGCAGTCAACAACACGTCGCTGCACAACAGACCCCCAAAAAAAAAAATTCAACTGAAATCCACAGTTCGCAGTGTCACCCTAAGCACTTAGATCGGTTATTCGCTCACGGGAACCTTTACCTTTTTATTCCCTGTTCAGAAATGGAGAATATGTATCAGCAAAACTTCACTGGAAACGAATAACTTTTCAGAGAGTCAGCGTTTAGTCGGCTTTCGGCCATTTTGGGCTGAAGTCCAAGAACTCAAGGAACTGCTAGAATAAATGTCCTTACTGTTATCATCTGTACTGTTAGACAGTGGGCGTGAATGGCTCAGGCGTTGCGAATGCACATCGTAATACCGAGATACCCGGCTGGAGACGAACTTTGGGCAATTGGAAAGCAGACTGCTTTGCTTTGATTTCAACTGAACGTAAAACTGACAGAATATGTCTATGAATTATATACAAAACACAGACTATATTGGTAAATTAGAGACTCGGAGAGAGAAAAAAATATATGTTGGGATTTGAAGACAGAACATGTTGTGTGGATTATAAATAGAACAACAGAGCATATTCTGGGCTTCATTTACTTTAATACACATCGCCCACACCACCCTCTTCCCATCTCCCGCGATACTTGGAGGGAGCTGTGTCTTAACCTCCTCTTTACAACAGCTGCAAGGAGGTTTGGTGTCCCTGACTTCCCGCTTGTTCGACCGGGTATTAACCTCCTCTTTTTAAACAATGAATTCTTACATTTCAGATTATTTCAGTTGTATTGTTATATTGGTTTTTTTTTTTTAGTACCTAATAATAATAATAATAATTTTAAACTTCAAAAAAGCTTAAACTTTTTGAGGTCTCGTCCTAGACATTTTAAAAAGTTTAGAAATCCCGCCCCTAGCAATTTATTTCTAATAGTGCCCCGGAACTGAACATACAGAAAACAGTCGACCGTTGGTAAATGTAGATGATTAACAGTTTCGCTTTTTTGCTTCCTTGCTCCCCAAAAAGAGTCATACCTGCCTTATTTCTGTACTTTATACTATTCAGATCGGTCAAAGAGAGTATTGTAAAGTTCACGCATGTGTTTTTGTGAGTGCGTGTGTGTGTGTGTATTGTGAATTGTTTTTTGTTTTGTTCTGCTGATAAACGCTAATCGCCGCAGCGTCTTATGTTTGTTTATTGCCAGTGGGTTTGTGTGTGCATGTGTGTGTGTGAAGCTGATACATATTTTATGTTTTTTTTTTTTTTGAAAATTAATTTCTATCTTTTCTCTCCCCCCCCCCCCCCCCCCGAACCACCTGACCATACCAGTTATTTTTATAGTAATATTATTCTTATCCTGACCTCCGAAAGGTTTGTACAGGGGTGAAGTCAGCTGGTAGCATTAACTATGAATCTCATAAATGCTTCCCTCTAGACAAGTCAGAAAAATGACATTTACCGGGAACAGTCCCCACCAGAAATGTCAGGTTTGTGGCTTCTTGTGGCAATAGGGTTAAGTTTTCACTGTCGGAATTTCTAAAGCTCACTGTCTGCCAACCACATAGTAGCATAGTGGTCTAGGTTTCTAATCCACACTGAGGCATTTTCCCCCCTAACTGACGTCTCTCAGGTTGACCAATACTAGATAATGCCCTGGGAAGTCAAAGGTGGGCGATATATGTTGACCACATCACGCAAAAGTCAGGTTAAAAAACTGGAGTATCTGCACCTTTCAACCTAACACTTCCTGTTTGAGCAAACCCTTGATTAGTGGCCTTTTACGATAAGCTTCTTGGGGGGGAGGGGGGGGGTGCAGTGGTTCTGTCCCGCACCCCCCCCCCCCTTTTTCCACCTTTTGAATTAGTGTCCTGGAACCCTTTTTTTCTTTTCTTGATATTCATAATATGCATATTATCATATAAATATAACATGCTTATTAATAAAATAAAGCTGCAGTGTGAAAGACGGGTGTTTGGGAGGGCCGAATGTAAGTCGGGCCTGCGTGCCCAGTTTGAGACCGTTTAAAAATAAAGTTCGTTTGTTGGTTCGTTCACAGAACTCTTATGTAATACGGTATCTTAATTCAGATTTAAATGCTGAAAATTAGAAACCTAAGCCATCTCTTTGTATTATTTTTTTTTAAATTTTCAGATTGAGTCTTTGGACATTCCATCAGTGGCTGCACAACGATCATTTATCTGGATCTGGTGTGGTAATGCTGAGGGGTTGGAGAGAGGAAGACTTGTAAGTATCATTCATTCTTTCATGGGTACATCTTTATACACATATCTTGTCTCCTTTGTCAGTTTCCCTGGCGTATACATTTCTTTAAAAAAAAAAAAAAAACTACAAATCGAAAGGTTGACTAATTACAATGCATCCAGTTATTGAAAGTAAATTTCTTGTAAAATGGGAAGAGAACCACTGAAATGTATTGTAACAGATGATAAGATTAATGGATGCCAGAAAGACTTGCATCATATAAATATTAAGCGTTGTTAAATAGCCCAAGAGAATAATTTTGGAGAGACATCTGTCTTTGTTAGTCAGCTAGGTACTAAATTGTGGGCTCCCATAGGATGTCATCTACTTAATTCCGGACACGTAATTGACACAGACAGTGCTTTCTGTGTGGTTTATCACACTCCGCACAGGCGACTGTTGAGAATGGCCGAAGCTTTAGCAATAAAAATTAACAACCCCCTCCTTTGTACCAAAGGTTAGTTTCGTATCCTTTACAGGACGTTGCAGAACCAACCCCAACAGCCCCTGGCTGTTGTGTGGTTTTTCTAGACAAATTAACATCCAGTAGTTTGCCATTGCTTTCTGGAGGGTCGGCTTTCTTGATACCACTGTCGAAACCAACGCAAGGCGCATGGCTCGCAGCCCTTCTTTGTAAGCAGACGGAATTTATAGTAAATTTGGAGTTACCCCGGTAGTCACGTGACTGCAGTGAGCTTCCGGCAGCAAAAACACTCGATAAGTTGAAAGAAACTACACATTCCAGTTGGATTTATTCAGTTTTGTGCTTCATTTTATATTGATGTAACTCTGTAGTAATGAACCTGACGAGATACAGCGAAATATGCCTGACAATAAATTGTGCAATGTATTGTTTTTGTCCGCATTATTTAAAGATATATTTCTGTTAGTGTCTGCTCTTTCTTTTCTCCCTGCTTGTGGCATCATTCTGGGCTATATTCACCTTTTGGCCAACTGACTTTACGTGCTTTTCTTTTAGAATGGGTTTCCTTAGTCTGTAGTCAACCAAGTCCTATTCATTGGATAAGGGATTATAGGTCCTTCTCCTGAATGCATTGATGTTCCCAGCTGACAAGCTCCATCTGCTTGACATTTATTGTTTTCAGGACAGGAAGAGTTTTTTCAGATAGGTCTGTTTACCCCTCTGCTTCTACAAATTATGTCTATTGATTAAGCACTGATGTACAATTGAAATGTCTTTTATTTCAGTGTCTAAAACGATGGGGGTTTCGTCGCTGTGAGGATATTTGTTGGATCAAAACAAATCTTAAAAACCCAGGGCATAACAAAAATTTGGAACCAAATGCAATTTTTCAAAGAACAAAGGTAAAGACTATATTTTATACTATGATTCACTGGCATAAACTCTGGCGGGAAATTCTGGTTGTACTTCCATTTCTGATCCTAGTCTTGTTCCAGATCTTGAGTTTTACATGCACATCTGATTGCTGGCTTATTTGTATGCAGACTGTTAGTTCTTTGTCTCTCAGGCAGATGTACTCGAACTGAAATAGAAACACTCCCGAATTATCAACTGTTATGGCATGCTTGTTAGGGGTCAACGGGTCGGTTCCTTTAGACTCCAAAATGGGGCCCCAAAACCGACACAGATAATAGTTTTGTGTACTATATATTTAGAATCTGATGCAAAAAAATGAAACTTCCAGGTAAAATCTGCATGAGGTACCTGAACAAAAACATTAGAAAACCTCAGTGCATCATGACGGTAGGAAAGTTTGAGGGGAGGAGAGGCAGAGGGAGACTGAGAGAGAAGTTGCTGGATGGTTTGACATCATGGCATGGAAGATCATCTGTATCAGAGTTGATTGAAAGTACACAAGACAGAAAGTTGTGGATAGACATGACTACCAACACCGCACAGCGTTGACTCGTCTTTCATTAACCTTTCCTGTCATTATACTTTTCTTCACTGACTCTTCCCAACTCATGCCAACAAGAAGAACTCTATTTGCCTGATATGTCGGATGAGGGACAGCACTTTGAGGAGGAGTCAGGTCATCCAGCATGATTCTGATTCTTGTTTTCACATCTGTTTTACTTAGCTCACTTGTGGCTCTGGCTAGACTTAGTGAGCGAAACAGTATTTGGATATGATAAAGTTCAGAGGTCCCTAGTATTTGGTGTCCTTTAGATTATTTCTCTAGGGTATGCAGGTGTGTTGGCAAACAGACAGAAAGTTAGTTAATTCTGCCACCACCACTGGATGGTGCATTCATGCCCGACAAGCTGAATGTGGCCAAAACCCTTTGCGAGCAAGTAAACATTGTGGAAGCATGGATTGATCATTAGAGTCTGGAGAGAATGGTGCAGTGGAGAGTGACCAGTGTATCTGGCTGAGACACTGCGCTCATAGGAGAGGCAAGACAGACATATAATCAGATGGCTACTGGTACCATCGACATAAGAACTTTTCACTGGCTGTGGGGGATAGGATTGAGTGCTTATGGAAATGTTCTGTGTGCTGTGATTTTATAACTCAACTGAGCTGATGAAGATCATAAAACTTTGAAATGTTTCCTTCAATGTGGATGTGCATGAGTCTAAAGAGCACTGGATTAGAAAACAGTCATGTGTGCAAAATATTTTAAACAGGAATTTGGACTTATTTTTTAAAAAGATCACTCAAGACTCAGTGTGTGATGTGGTTATCCTGAAAGCCAAGGTCATTTCTGACAAATCGGGCTTAGTGAGGATTTGAACCTTCAACCTTCGTTCCTGAGGTGATGTCTTAGACCACTGCACCATGACAAACTAGCGAACATAAAAATGCTGCTGTTAGGTCTGCAACGTCCTGTAAAGGATATGCAATGA
Source organism: Candidula unifasciata (assembly GCA_905116865.2). Taxonomy (NCBI): domain Eukaryota; kingdom Metazoa; phylum Mollusca; class Gastropoda; order Stylommatophora; family Geomitridae; genus Candidula; species Candidula unifasciata. Next base: position 881,796 of record CAJHNH020005445.1, read on the forward strand.
ATACAGTGCAAACCTAATAGGAGAATTCACAGGGGAACCCAAGAAATAGTTCTTCTTATCAGAAACTCCTCTTATCCAGATAAGAGTTCAAGCAAGAAAAATTGTTGAGGAATAAACAGATGATTCTTTACAACAGAAATTCACCACATCCAAGATCGCCTTAAATCTTTTTGAGTCTCAAGTAATGCATTTTGTGTAATGGCCTCTTATCACAAAGCCAAATGAATCCCAACCTCTGCATTATGTGTTTGTTGACATTTGGTTAGAGCATATTAAAACTTCTGGCCACTTCCACTGTAAAGTTAATCTCTGTGAAATTGATGCCCTCATGGCTTTATAATGGTTATTTCCCATCCATCCTAATACATCTCCTGCCAGACTTTCTGGTCCTGAAAGAGTTAAGCAGTCTGCACTGCACTTGTTTTCTTATTTTTGGATTTGACTTTGGTTTTATGCGCTGGTACACTAATGATAATGCTTTTTGCAGGAGCACTGTCTGATGGGAATCAGAGGCACAGTGAAGCGCAGTACGGATGGTGACTTTATCCACGCAAATGTAGACATTGATCTGATTATTGAGGAGCAACCAGAGTACGGCACCAAAGACAAACCTGTATGTAGATTGGCTTTTGTGTCTTTTATAGTAACAGTAAGAATAGCTGACATCTCTTAATAGTAAGAACAGCTTTGTTTCTTGCTTGTTAAGGATTGGATTGGATTTTTTACCCCACCAGGACATCACACAAGCGATAAACACCCGATGACACAAAGTGCCACCATGCGGATGAGGATCACCGTGGAGAGGTCCCAGAAACCGCGTTCAGACATTTGGCCATAATGATGACCTGCCTATATTGCGGCCCCTGGCAAAAGCCAGAGTGGGGCTTCAAATAACAAAAAATAACGTCCTAAGAAGGACGAAACTTACGAAGTAAGCGACTAATAACTTGCTTGTTAACACAAAGTACACTAGTTGTATAAAAAGAAATGAATCCACTAAACAGTTCCTCTTTCTATATATTAGAGTAATTCACATGGGCCCCCACCCCCCTTTTTTTTTCCACCTTTTTTTAATCCTCACCACCACCGCCTTGTGGGAACTGTTAGCTAAAATAATGTCACCCTTACTGTTATGGTGTTTGCTTAGGAAGGCTGATGCCAAAACATCTTATTTTGTCCTGTGTGAGTACGTTGCTTCCCTTTTATATATTAATTATTCACATGGACACCCCTCCCCTTTTTTTGCCTAACCACCACCTTGTGGAGACTGTTAGCTAGGATAATGTCACCCTTACTGTTGTGGTGTTTGTAGAGAAAGGCTCCTGTCAAAACATCTTTTTTTTTCTACATGTGTACGTTGTCCCCCCCCCCCCCCCCCCCCCCCCTTACCCCCCCCCCCCCCCCCCCCCCCCCCCCCCCCCCCCTCCCTCCCTCCTTTTCCAGTGAAGCTTCTTATTCACAGTTCAGTGGATTAATTTCTTGTTATGAGCTTGACTGCAGTCACCTATGATTTCATCACTTGTATTACACTACGTTGGAAGTGAATTATTTTTAGTAGTATTTCTTTCTGGCCTTGCGTGGATTTTTGTCGTGGTATGGGACGTCGCAGGTCGACCCAGCCTAAAATGGGTACCAGGATGGGCTGTCCTGGGAAAGTAAAGACAGCCGGCGTAATGCTGACCACATTACCCACAGAGTGCTGATGGTCTGTAAAAATATGGGACGCTCTGCCCATATGCCCGATGCGCCGAAAGGCGTGAAAAGGGAACTTTACTTTACTTCTTTCTGGCTTGCACATTGAATTATTCTTATTTCATTTTAGGTTTCAGTCGAAGATGCATCTAGTGATGTATATTTTTTTAAATTCTTGCTTTCTCATTTAAACAAAATATTTCCTCTGTTGATAAAGAAGCCTTTTCCACTTCTTGGGGCATGCTGGGCACATGGTGCTGGCCTTATTTTTAAACAGACCAGTCAACACTCCGTGGGTGTGAGTAATGGCATCACTGTCAAGGATCAAGAAGGAAGATTGGCTAGAAAACAGCATCTTGTCTCACAAACTGAAAAATTTTGGCCATATCAAGTGCCACAGTGGATTGTCAAAAAGTAATAGCAGAAGGCATGGTACCAAGAAAGAGGGACAGGGGCCACCCAGCATGAAGATGGGTACAGGATATATGTGACACTTTGGGTAGGAACATGCACGAGGCAGAAGAGCTGGCAAAAGACCGAGTTACTTTTAGGAAGACCGTGATGAGAGCAATGTTCTGCAAAGGACCTCCTACGTGATGATCATCACAATGGCCCGCTGTATATCTTCTGAGGCCTATTTTTATGCTGAATTACCTTGAGAGTCCAGGCATTCTATCATGAAAAATCATAAATGCATTACTTTCAAAGTAGCAGTGTGGATACTGGTGGTGATCATTGGAAAAGCCAGATTTCTCAAATCTTAGAAGTAAGAGAGCACTTTTTGCTGTGGAGGGAAATCAAAGGATAGAGTCTTTCAAACAAGGCATTGTTTGTGGCTTAAAGAGTTTACTTATATATATATAATTAAATTTTTGGAAGGTGATGGATTTTCTCCGTTATTTGAAACAGATCCTAACCTGCACAGGCTGTGCCAACTGCACTTGGCATGTGGCCCTAAATCCTCAGGCTTAAGACCCACGTATCCTAATAAATGATAAATACAGGAAATAAAAACAGTTTTATGTGCGTCACAAATTGTATTTTTAATTAAGCACACAAAAACATCCTTTCTGTTTCACTGGTCTTCTTCTTCTTCTGCCTTTCTATCCCCCAATGGAGCATAGGCCCTCAACCAACTCACACCAAGTCGTTCTAACCTTCGCCATTTCATGGAGCTCTCCCAAAGCCCTCCTCATCTTTCGAACTTCCTTCTCCAGCTCTCTTCTCCATTTGTTTTTTGGCCTTCCTTTATTCCTATGCTCCTGTGGGTTCCAATGCAAAGACATTCTAGTTATGCTGTTCTCCTGTTTTCTCAGTGTGTGTCCTATCCAATGCCAGCGTCTTTTCCTCCCCTTTTGGTCCACTGGAGCCTGTTTAGTTCTCTTCCAAAGATCTGCATTAGTTATTCTATCATTAGTTATTCACTGGTTACTGTTTGTATTTTCCATCAGGTGGAAATCTTTCATATAATTGAGCACTTCTGCCTTGGTCGGCGTCGCCTGCATCTGTTTGGTCGTGACAGTACTATACGTCCCGGATGGCTGACAGTTGGGCCAGAGCTGACCAGCTCAAACTTTGATGCTGAGGTCTACGCCAGCTTGTTTGAGGCAAAGCCAGACGACTACCTGACAGGGTGCTCTGATGAAATCGAGAGATTGCGACCGAAATCGCCCACACCCAAGAACAAACAGCCAACACAGCAGACTGAACGGGGTGGTAGAGGGGGAAGAGGTCGTGGCGGTCAGGCGGGGTCAAACATGAGGGGAGGGTCAAGAGGTGGAGGGATGCCTAGGGGATCAGCAGCTGGACGGGGAGCTCCTGGTGGAAGGTTCCGGGGACCCGGTCGGGGTGGGATTTTCAGGGGAATGAGAGGTGATATGAGATGAGTTGATTTAATTGGCTTTGTCATTGGGATAGGAGATAAGAAGAGGGACACTAAATAAGAGATCAGTTTATGTAGATTATTAGAAAGTGACTCTTATTTGCTAGCAGTTTAAATAAGAAATGAAAGAGGCTGTCAGTGTTTGTACTATAAATCCAAAAGCCATGGTGGTACAGTGGTTTGTGCACTTGCTTACAAACACAACAACCCAGCATCAATCCCTAGAAGTGACAGGATTCCCTTTTCTAGATGTTCTGTTATGGAGTTGACCAGCCTCATAGAATGGGTACCAGATAATTGTCCTCTCGTCTGGGAAAGAAAAGTGGTGAGAACTGACTAATTCACTTTCTTGGAATAAAAGAAATTATTACACTTCACACCTTGATGGCAGTATCTGCTATGATACAGCCTTCATTTTTATTATGTACTAACAGGAATGTCCTCAACTGATTTATACAGTATAATATGGGCAGTTTAAAAAAGAGCTGTCCTGCCAGTTTTATGACAACAGAGACAGGACATAAGGTCAGTCCCCAAGTTGTATCACAAGTACTGAAGATAGTCAACATCAGTCCTGATATTTTTAATCAAATGTAATTGAGACAGATTTGTTATTAGTTAATGAAGGTCTTAGAATGGTACAGCAAATCTCTGCAAAACAGATAGAGATTGTGACACAAAGCACAAACTCTAGCTCCAACAATGATCCCAATTTTACATTGATTTTGAGAGGGCCCTCTTGGGGAGGGGGGTCAGAAATGTATTCTAATTTGCATTAGCCATTGTTACATTGTGGGGCTACTTAAATAAATGTTGTAGTGTATCATTAGGAAACCTGTTTAATGCCTTTGCAAGTAAAATTCAAAATATACTCACATATATGCTGATAGTATATTTAGGACAAGAACAACTATAATAGTATAAATACCCCAAAAAACGATATTTTGTGGAATTGAGAAACATGTACTAGGTGCTGTCACAGAAATTATGGCTTTGTCTGGCCAGGCTACGAAATGCAACGTTGTTTTTAATAATGTAAATGGGGCTGATCAACAAAATGAAATTCATTCTGGTCGCTGCAGATGAGATGCTGCTACATTGAGTGTTTTTGGTGCCTCCCTTCAGGTTGTGTCCCTGACATACCTGCCATATTCAAGGTATACCACTGTGTATGAATGTGGACCGTTCAGTGGAAAACTGCTGAATGTAAAATTGCCTGGTAATACCACAGACGGAACTACAAATGTAAGGGCTAGTTTTGTGACATCCTTGAAGAGGACATGCAGCTTATTAAGCGAAACCAAGACACTGATTGTCTTTTTCTAGTTCTGGTGGATAAAGGATATTCACAGGAATCATGCCTAAACAGATCCAAGAAATCAAGGACTTTCTGCTCACAGCCGCAAGGAAGGATGCAAAATCTGTCAAGATCAAGAAGAACAAAGACAATGTCAAGTTCAAGGTGCCACGCAGCAGATACCTTTACACCCTGGTCATGCATGACCGAGAGAAGCTGAGACAGGCATTGCCACCAGGTCTGGCAGTCAAAGAGCTTAAGTGAAATTACTGAAAGAAGAAATCATTTTTTTTTTTAAAAAGACACTGATTGTCTCAGTATAAATTTATGAGCATTCACAAAATCTTGGTAACATTAATTTTAAAAAAAAATAGTTTTAGGACTGAGCAGCCTTGCATGGAACATACACAAAACTTTCTCAGAGCTCTCAAGGAGGCAGGATGAGAAGATGATTCAGGAACTGACGTTGAATCGGTAACACTCAAAATACTACAAGAACTTCAGATCAAAAGAGGTGTCGCCAAACATGAACGCTTTACAGGTATGCGAAGAAGAATAGTCAACCAATACAGAACTGGTGTTATCAGTCGCAGAGGGATAGATATACTGAAGGTGGGATCTGAGAGCTATCCTAGCGCTTATGGACTTGTCTGATGTGTAATGAGGATACTCTTAAATTAACTAACTTAAACAACAGTGAGAGATGTTACTAACAAAATGTTCTAGTGTGGTATTTTGGACATGTCATGTGGTGGCCTGAAGAAAACAGGGATTGGGGGGGGGGGGGGTTCTAGAAAACGAGACAGAGGGCGACCTCTACAAAGATGGATGCAGGATATTAAAGACGCATTGGTTTTGAAAGCACATAGGGCTGGAGAATTGGCTTGAGAAAGAGAGAATTTCAGGCATGCCATGAAGACTGACATTTTATAAAGGACATGATGATTGGTTGTTTGATTTGAGGATGGAAGAAATAGTTGGAATGTTTGCCTGCCTGCCATTTACTCGAAGTTGTTTTAAATCCCTAACAATTATTTTTAAAGTGACCTGGGCTGTAGGTTGACCTAGTCTGAAATGGACATTGGGAATTGTCCTGATGTGGTGCTGACCGGTCACCCACTGAGTCCCAGATTATAAAAAGATGTAGCGGGCAACCTACACACAACTTATGCCTCAGCTCTTCACGTGGGTCCTTTACTTTGTTTTTCCATGTACACCTAAAAGTGAGTTATATGGGTGGAAGAACAGTTATAACTCTACACATAAACATGTGAACAAAAAATAGTAATGGTCCAATGGGAGTCAAGGTCATTTAAAAAAAAAATTGGCCACATCAGGACGTGAACCTACGACCTTCCGATCCGCAGGCAGGCGTCTAGCCGCCAGCACCATGGTGACTCCCATAAATGTGTGTAAGAATGTATTGATGAAGAATTAGTAGTGGATCCAGCAAATACGGGCGTATGAGAGGAAGAGAACAACATATGTAGAATCTGTGTGCTACGGGAACAGTTAACGTCTACACCTTAAGACATTTGCTGTGGGAGACGGAGCGTCCATGGGTATGCCCAGAGTGCTATAATGTTGATTCTTAAATCTGTACACATTGAGTCCTTTACTTTCTTTTTCATTTACATATACAAGTAAGTTGATGTGAATGAAGGAAAGGTTACATGTTTTGCATGTACACATGTAAGTGGGTCATGTGGACGAAAGAACAGCCACTTCTGTACGCTTAAGAGTCCTTTACTTTCTTTTTCATAAACACATAAAAGCAAGTCATGTGGATGAGAGAAAGATCACGTGTTCATCTGTATACATAAGGTTGTCCAGAGAAAATAAAAGGAAAAGGGTGTGGGGGTATGTTGTATCAGACAATGCAGTGCGTTCACACCTCTAAGTTGTCACTGTTTCAGGCAGTAATGACAATTGATCAGTTGCCCCTTCTGGGCTGCTACTTAAAGGTTTACCACACCACCCTGAAATTTTAAAACATGTAACTTTGGATGACAGAGCAGGAGGGCAGATCCCTGATAACCGGATTTAACCTCCGAAGTGGTTGTATAAAGGTATTATTGGGGCACCCTACTGGCTAGAGTCCTAGTGAAGGGGGGTTGTATTAAATGGACACCGTTAAATGTGGACATTGTTATACAGGTATTAAATGTGCTGTTGTAAAAATGTGAAAATAAAAAATATGCGATTGAAGTTTTTTGTTGTTATAATTTTATTGTATTTATTTTTTTTCCGAACAGGGACCTACTGTGGCCCTCTATCTATTAATTGTTATCTTTTATCTATAGCTGTATTATGTAGGCACCAGAATGCATGAGTAAGTTAGCACAGGTTTATATTGTAACAGGTGGGGTTTAATGAATGCAAGGGAGATAATTTTAGTGGGGAGGGGGATGGCTTGGGGGGAAAGGAGGGTGACACAGTTGTGGTTATTTGGATGGGTGGAACTGCAGTGTAATTGAGGGAATGATGGGATGGGTTGCTTGCTAAATGCCCTGGTTCTCCATTTTGTGGAGTTGAGGCGTGGGAGTTGCGACACCTAATTGTGTCACCCGACAGCGAACCATCCCACCCACCAGCCGGTTTAAACTTTCTTAAGTGATAATGATTGCTTGACATTCTACAGTTTCCTAAATCATGTAACACATCTGTTTGCAGTATAGTTGTACAAAATACTGATAGATACTGGAACTATATTGTATCAATATATTGTTACACATCAGTGACATTATATTTATATAATACGCTAACTCTGCGCCTGGCAGTAATCAATATATAATTTGTTATGCAGACAATCAAATATGCAAGTGTTATTTCCCTTGTTAACAAAACAAAAACAAACAAAAAATTCTGTAGTATAGTTATACTCCTTATATGATTCCTTAAAAAAAAAAAAATTATTTCTGTAGCACACATATTGTATGCAACCTTTCTTTCATAGTTATTTCCCTTGTATGAAACCCTTTTCCTGTTTGTAGCCAATGATTTTGCTTGCGTAATACTTGCAATAATGTTATAATAATTATAGAATTCCTAGTCTGCTACATATTTTAGAATGGTACTTGTCTGAAGCAAGTTAGGGAATTTAAATATCTATGAAGAGAGAACAGACTGGGAGCAGCATGCACCAAATTCATTGAGAAACAAGATCTGGTCATCTCATTAGAATGTAGTCAGAACAACCACCAACACAGGCGCTGCACACAAAAAGATCTCATGTGAAATGCCTCAGGAGAATATGGACTGATGGCATTAAAAGACATTTTACATCAACAGGGAAGCCAGTGCTACCTATCAGACTGTATTGTTTGAACAACGGTTCAACATTATGGCACAAGGGTAGTAAACCATAAGTGCTCTGTTCTACTTCCCACTCAAGCATGAGTCCAAAGATTTTCAGCACAGTGCATGTAGCATCAGCGAGGATCCTGAAATACTTTGGGTAGATTTTTTAACTAAACATTTTACCCAGGCAGCATGGTTAGGCTACTCTTCTCGATTTCAAATGGCCTAGGTATTTTTTACGGGCGCAACAATACATATGGGCAACCGCTCTTATTAATCAGAGACCAGGTGAAATTACTAGAATTCCACGTGAAAATTTCTAGCCTTTACTGGGGCCTGAACCCAGGACCTCCAGCACTCAGGGCGGATGCCATGTTTCGAGACCACTCAGCCCCCTTTGCTCCTATCATTATCAAGCAATGGATAACAAACTGTTCTGCCCACAACGCTTAACAAAAGTGGAAGCTGATGACAATGATCAGTTAATAATGGAGCTTTTGTTTTACATTTCACTCCTCTAAGATTGCACACTGAAAGACGAACACCCAGTGACTTGAAAAGTTACTGAAATCCACATGGGAATATCTAACAACCAAAAAATCATTAGCTAACAACCTAGCTCACTCAATGTCATCGCCCAACTATTTCCAGTGCATTGAAGTCCAACACCTTTCACCGTAGGATTTCTGCAGTTTTCATGCATTAAGTGCAAATAAAAACACTGTTGATCACGAAATTCTGCTACTTCAGATGTTCCCTTCTATTCATTAAAACATCATTGATTCTTTCTGTCATAGCCATTTAGTACAGTAACCTATATTTTCCTGTCAGTTATGGTAGTAACTCATTCTATTTATTCATTTTTCCCGCATACTCTGTTATCTTTTAACAGGTGTTGCTTCAACTCTTTCTGACCAAACAACACAGATTATACTTTTTACATAGAATGTGGTTCAAATCTGCATCGAGGCAAATCTTTTTAGCACTGACCTTGGCTCTCAGGTCAACTCACCCTTGAGTGGGTACCAGGTAACGTCCTGGCAAGTAAAGGCAGCTGGTGTGATGTTGACGGATTTAGACACATGTTCAAAACATTTCATCTGTTGTCTCTTGATGTTATTTAGCACTGGTCCCAACTTGTTTCCTGACCGGTCACCCACTGAGTCCCAGATTATAAAAAGATGTGGCTGGCAACCTACACACAACTTATGCCTCATTTCTGATTTTTTTCTTTTATGATATTTAGGATGTCCAATTACAGGCTGAATAGAAGCCACATCATCATCATGTTGCAGGTCCTTTGCAGAACATTGCTCTCATCATCATCTGCCTGAAAAAATGCAGTCTCTCGCCTCATGCACTTTCACACCCAAGGTGTCACTTATACCCTGTGGTCTGCCCCTGCCCCTCTTTCCTGATACCACACCTTCTGCATTTAATATGACCACAATATTTCATTTTGCAAAACAAGATGGGTATAACTAATCTTCCTTGATGTTCAAAACTCTCTTCTTTGTCCATGGTATTTTGAGAATATTTCGCACCAAAATCCCTATTTTCTTTCTTTAATGAGTGATTATCAAAGCAAACGTTTGGAAAAGACTTTTTTTCCAACTAGCACAATTCTGTGCTGACCCAGCCTCATTAAAACTGATATACTGAATTAATGTCATTGATTTCGGGGAAATATCTTAAAAAGGCAGATGACGAGGAAGGGAACTGACTACTCAACAATCAACTGGTCCTTTACAGACTTTGCTCTCATGACACGCCTGAAAGTCTATCTCTAACCAATTCTCCAAGCTTGTGTGATTTTATAGCCGATGCATGTTCAATGTCTTGTATCCACGTTCACGGAGGTCTGCCCCTGTCTCATTTTCAAGCAGCTGTAACCCCTATTACCACTTTTGCCAGGCCACCATGACATTTAACATGGAAAAAAGAATCTCATCTTCGGGACAGGATGCTGTTGATCAGCCTATTCTCCTCAGTGCTCAGATCATGTAGGATGTCAATGTTTTTCTTCTTCTTTCTGGGTCCATGGTTTGCTAAGAATTTTTCTGACCTCTCTACTTAATTATGCCATGGCATAGAATCTGTGAAGATTAAATACTTCATATTCCAGTATTAGTATCATTTGTCATGAGACTGTCTTTAGTATCTGTCATGAGACTGTCTTTAGTATCTGTCATGAGACTGTCTTTAGTATCTGTCATGAGACTGTCTTTAGTATCTGTCATGAGACTGTCTTTAGTATCTGTCATGAGACTGTCTTTAGTATCTGTCATGAGACTGTCTTATGCCTACTTTGATCTATGTGTATGTATTACGTATGCAGGTATGTATTATGTGGATGTTTGTATGTGTGTATGTGGGTGCATATGTATGTGTGTGTAAGTGAGTAGGTTTGCATGTGTATGTGGGTGTGTGTGTGCGCGCGCAAGCGTACTCATGCATTTTACCACCTGTACTTTTGTATTTTTGCTTGATATTCATTATATGCACACTATTATATTAACATGATATGTTTTATAGATAAACTACAACTGCTGTGTGAAAACGGGGTTTTTGAAAGGGCCGAATGTAAGACAGGCCTGCGTGTTCAATTTGTGACCCTTTGATAATAAAATAAATAAAGTTCATTGGTTCTCTTTTTTTTAAGACAGACCGAAAAAAATTATCTTTACAACTGCAACCATGACGCTACAAAAAATACTTACTAGTACATACAATTATCAGTTACAAACTCCAACACCAGGTAAACCCAACTGTTTTATTTAGTTCTGTTACACACACAAAAGTCAGCTCTGTGGCTAAGTCGATGTGAATGCTTCGCAATGCCGGGATGCCAGGTTCGATCCCAGCTGCGGGCCATGGGCCTTGCGTTGGTTTCGACAGTGGTATCAAGTAAGCCAACCGTCCAGACAGCAATGGCAAACTACTGGACATAAAATTTGCCTAGAAAAAATACACAACAGCCAGAGGCTGTTAGGGTTAGTTCCGCAACATCCTGTGAAGGATACGCAACTAACCAGTACCCCCAAAAAAATCAGTGTAACCATTACTGGTATACAAAACAAGCAGAACGTCTCAAAGTCACAGAAACAATTGCATTTTTCTTTTCAATAACTGATATGATTCTTTGTTTACATTTTCAAAAACTGAAAGGATAAAATATGCTAAAATTTAATTCAGAAGTAAAACCAGTGAGTTTACCTATATGACCACAAAACTATTTATACATCTGATGACTGATCATTCATACAAGATTACAGCTATAAAGATTATTTTCTATCACTGTTCAAGTCTGTTTACATTTATAATACTTTGGAAATATCTCTATATAAACTGACCTAGATGTATAGTGAATGCAGAAAAGCATACACCAAGGAAACTACCATACTGCTAGAGATCTTTTCACCTCTCTGTAAGGTAGGTTTGGGAACCCTGCTAGTCTGTATACAGATCTGAGGATCAAACATGGTCTTCACTGTAATGAATTGAGCAGATAATTACTAGCTTTGCACAATGAGACTGCAAGTCTCATCAATTCCCTATGGTGATTGAGATTGACTAGCATTCCAAACCCGCATGTTAAAAAAAAAAAGCTTACAAGTATGTTCGAAAGAAGCATGCCAGGGCTATTCAACTAAGTTTACTCAGGGTAGGTAGGTAGATAAGTTGAACCCCACTAGAACATCCAGTGACACAAATTGCCACTATGCGAATGAGAATGACCCATGGAGAGGTCTCGGAAACTCTGTTTAACCACTAGGCCATATTTAAGGCCCTGTTATATATTAGGGCCCTCGGTAAAAGCCAGGGTAGGGCTTCAAAATAACTAAAAATTGCATCCTAGAGGGGGATGATTTTGTTTTACTCATGGGGCCAGAATGTGGAAAATGAAGATCGTCATGGAACAGCGACCAGAGCCCCAGCGTAGGAAATAAAATTGCAATTGGCAATGATCCCCTAGACAGAGAAATTAGCTCCAGATGTGCCAAAGCTAATCAAGTAATGGGGCAACTATCTCCCCTGTTGACACACAAGCAGATACCTCGGAGTACTAAAGTGAATCTTATCAGAACTATTTTTTGGCCAACACTATGCTATCAATGCCAAACGTGGTCACTTACATCCTCCAATAGAACGTAAAATTGTGACAACAAAGATAAAATGCCTTAGAAGAACTGCAGGAGTTTCAAGAAAAGACAGAATACGAAATTATGAAATCAGACGAATGTTAGGAATAAAGCCAGTCTTACAGGTCATCAAAGAACAACAAACGAAGTGGTTTGGACACCTAATAAGAATGCCCTGGTACTATCTGCCACAGCGAGCCACACTAAAACGTTACACCGGGTATAGAGCGAGTGGAAGACCCCGGAAAATATGGAGTGATGGCATAAAGAACAGCCTTACAGAAATGAACATCAGTCTTAATAGTGCTCTTGACAGAGCTCATCAACGTACATTTCATCTTTCCCCCCCCCCCCCCCCCCCCACATTGATGAGGTACAAGGTGGAAGAGAAGAAGAAGAAGAATGATCACGGGCTACTTTCTGGGCCAGATTTGGCCAATGGGTCACCAGCTGAATAGCCGCAGAGAATGCTGTTTGCCTATGGAGATAGAATCAAGTCATCAGCCTTCTTGATAAGTCATTACCCGCATAGGACAGCTGGGTAGTTATGGGCCATTATTGGCAGCTTTTAGTGAAAAACTGAACAAATTCCTACGAATCAATAGATGAGGAGCAGATGGTGGTATTGATAGGACACGCACCGAAAAACCCTAATGATAGTATGACAAGAATGTTTTGTACTTGGACCCGCAGAAATAAAGGGAGACCCAAAACAAATCAAGAGAATTAAAGACTGAGGGTTAAAAAAAAAAACTGGGAGGAAATGGGCATGTTGCATGCAATAGTAATGAACAGGACAATGTGGCATATATTAGTTGAGGTCTCTGCTTCACTGGGTGGATAAAGGGAAGAGGAAGAGGACGGAAAACAATGACACTGCTAGTAACAGTCTACAGCTGTAGGATCAGCATCTCCATCACTATCAAATTCACAATCTTCTGCCACAAACCAGCTCTGCAGCTGATTAAAGCTTGTCCTGATACTAGAACTTCTCTCAACTCTAGTCTGGCTGCTTCCTTCAAACACCACAAGAACCAACTGCTTTGTCAGTGACAGAACAACCCGCAAAACTGGCAGAAACATTTGTGAACTAAATGAATTCAGCAGGGTTTTTAAATCTGCCTGAACCATCTCCCAGTTCTCTAGTTCTCCATCTAAGACACTACTCAGGAAAAACAGTTCATCTGCTTCGAGAGATGAAAGGCATTCCAAAACATCTGAGTTACTCAGATTACTACAGACTTTTTGCAGAATATCAGTAATGTGTGTGCTGACTGACAAGCCATGCATTGTAACATCATTTGTGACACAAGCTGTAGAGCTGTGTGATTTCTTGAAGCAGTCATGTGTCTTTCTGCTCTTCAGGTACAGCTGTAACAATGTCTTGAGTCCATCTGCAGAAGCAAACAGTTCCTTTACATAAGCTTTGGAACCCTGAACCTTTACCATGTTCATTCTTTCCAGAAACTGATCCAATACACATACTTTCTCATCATTCTCAAAGGGTCTCTTTAAAACTGATATCCTGTTTTGTAATATAAATGTAACAATGTTTTCTTCTTCATGTTGCAGTGAAGTAATAATCTGCAAGTATCTGACTATCCCCTTTAGAGCTACTTGCTTCTTAAAGTTTGCTTCAGATAATACTGTATTTAACAGACTAGTCAATTCACAGAACAAATGTTCAATTAGTTCTTTTTCTAATGGACTCTTTATAGAATGGTAATTTCTTTTCAAAACCTGCTCCAAGTCATAAAAAAGAATCAGTGAATTTCTCTCATACTCGTCTGTGCTGCGCTGTGCTTCCTGCTGCAATGAGTCTGGGTTGATTCTCCGATATATGTCTTGAAAGACGAACCATGACAAAATCCCTGCTATATTTGTTATGCTGGAGTCTGAACACACATCACTGCATGAAAGCATTTCTTGTATCTGTTTCTGTGAAGTAAAGGCTTCAGTTCTAAGTGAAAGTGCTGGCATTTCCTTAGTAGAATCCAAATGAAAGTCAACCTCATCAGATGACAGTATTTTGTCAGGAGAAGATTCAGCCAGCCCATAACCTGCTATTTCTTCATTTTCCGATACATCTCTGTTCTGTGTAAGCTCTCTTTCCTCTGTGGGCTTCTTCTGTACATTAGCCAGGGTAAACAGTGAATTCAGAAGTGAAGTTTTGGCTGGAGAATCAAATCTTTGTGTACTCTTTAACATCATGTCTTTGTCAATTTCCAAATTCTCATTGTCATCATTCTGCTCTTGTTCACCAGAAAGTTTCTGCCTTTTATATTTCTGTGTTGTGGTTTCAGAACATCTATAGGCATGTAATATTTTATTACACACCTGCAAAAAATGTGCTTGGGACCTTACATTATTTTCTTGAGCTATTTTAATTTCAGAACACAAATTTGACACTCTTTTATCTACGACACTACAAACATCCGGCTGCTCCTGGAAACAAAGGATCATTGTTATGATAGAAGAGGCTTTCCGAAAACTGCAGACATCAGAAGCATTGGTCTTCTGTAGGATCAAATCTCCCCAGCCCTGAAGAAACAATGAAGACATTGTGTCTATTTTCTGATCCAGAGAGACATTACTTTTATCCATTGAGAATATGTGCTGTATGTAATCTAGCACAACCAGAGAAAGATTAACATTGTCATGGCGGAAGCAGGCTTCTGCATATTTAACTAGCAAATCCATTGAGCATATTTTAGTCAGGAGGTTGAAAGCGACTGGTTTAATGTCGTCCCATTTACTTGATAACAAAAATGTATCTATCCTGGTGATAAGATCAGCCTGTTTAGATGAAAAACAATATAAAACATTATTATTATTACATAACAAGCTTCATTTTGTTTACAATGAAATACAATGTTAAGTCATGTCTAAAAGGCAGCCACACTTACAGCAATTGTCTCAGACACCACGAACATGTTTCAGATAATTGCTCTGAATGGATAGAAAGCATTCCAAAATTGCACTTGGATCTACACACCTTGGCATGCCGGTGTGAAAGGTAACACTAGTTTGAAGGAAACCCCTAATTATCTCTTTTGCGACATGCTTGTTAGGGAAGTAGTGAGTCTGTTCTTGTTTCCTGTCAGGCCTCGGAACCCACATGGGGACCAGTTTATTTAATTACGGTTAATTTATACATATGACACAGCTGTTGTGGGTGAATGCATAATTTTTTCGGATGACGAATAAAATATAACTAAAAGCTGATGATACAATTCTACCTATGATAACATTACTTTTGTGTATAAACATCTTATCTTTGATAAAACTGTCCCATTAGTTAGTGCATTTGTCCTTATCAAAAGTATAATAGCTAGAAATGCATCCGACATGTGTGAACAGTACTAAAATTTATGTTTTAGGTTTGGTGAGATGACATTTATATCACAAAAACAAAATATAACTAAAATATAACTAACATAGTGAATTTAAATGTATTATGGACAGAAAGAGAAGGAGTTTATTATGAATTTGAAGTTGCCCTGGAAAGTCAGGTAACTATAGTAAACCAGCGGTTAGATGAACAATGGATCGCAAAAGAACATTTGCATTTCAGCTAAATGTATTTAGTTTTTGTAGTTCATTATATATTGAAGTAACTCTTTAGTAACTGATCTGATGAGATACAGCAAAGTATGCCTGGCAATAAACTGAGACACATATTTAAAATCTAGAATGCTCACTCTTCTTCTGCTCATTCTTCCTCTGCATTTGCCTTAAAAGGGCACACTGTATTGATTTACAGCTAGACTGTGATATCTGCCTCTTGCGCCCCAATACACACAGGTAGTTAGCATCCTTTGGATATGTTCTCTAGGTCATGATGGTGTTGGGAAATGAGCAGGCGGATAGACTGGCCCGTTCTGCACCACTTGGTGGTGAACTCATGTATGACAAGCTGGATGTTGTGAGGGCCTTTTGGGAGTGAGTGAACAGCGCCGAGGTACAAATAGATCATTTCGGTCTGAGAAGAATGGCGCTGCAAGGAGTTACAAGGGGATATGGCCGACACTTGACAGAGAAAAGGCTAGACGGATATACAATCAGACAGTTACTGGTACTATCAGAATGTTAACTCTTCGCTTGCTGCTGTTGATGGGGACAAAGCGCTTATGGGGATGTCCCGAGTGCATTGATGTTGATTCTTAATTCAACACATACACATTTTTTCAGAAAATGTTTAATAGTCGTCTTTAATGACATGCTTATTAAGTAGCAGCAGGTTGATTCTTTTTTTTCTTCCCAAAAAACTGATACAGGAACCCACAGGCAGAAAAGAATGCTAACACACCATAACATAATAATATATATATATATTTTTTTTGAATGAAAAATGCATTAAAGTGCCTACCTTTGATACACAAATAAGAGACAGCAGTGTATCCAGCTGACCAGCCTCTGCTGCCTTCAGTAAAAACTCCAGCACATTCATGGCCACCCCTTCAGTTCTGTTATCTATACACTGCCACAGGGCTGACAGGCAAGCAAGCATGTCCACAGAGGATTCTAGTGCTGGACTGGGTGAAGAAACTGTGGAGCAGCAATACAACTAATGATTCCCTAAGATTAGGGGTATGAGTTAAATTATTAGTTTCAAAGAAGGGTAGACCAGATAAATATTTTTATTATTAAGCTTCAAAGATGCAGAAAAGTTCAGTAATTTTACTTCCCGTTTTGGTTCCGGGGCCCTATTATAGGGGAACAAAAGAACAGATCCACTGCCTACCCAAAAGCATGTCATAAAAGTCGACTAATTGGGAGCTTTCTTCGAAGTCAAAGTACATCTGCTTGAGAGGCAAGGAACCAGCAGCCTGCATACAAATGAATTAGATCTGTAAAACGGACACAAACGAAACACTCAGGTTCTGGAACAGGACTGCAGTCCAAAAGTGGATGAACAACCAGAACTTTCCGCCAGAGTTTACAGCTGGTGAACACAAAGAAAAAGTTATTTTACTATTTAATTTCAAAGATGGGCAGTTCAGTTGTTTCATTATTTAGTTTCAAAGATGATAGGCAGGTCAGTAGCTTTATTATTTAGTTTCAAAGATGCACCACACATTAGTACTTTTATTATGTAGTTACAACGGGGACAGACCAAATCAGTAATAATATATCTCATGGTGTTGCCTGTTTGGATAAGAAATAAGAAAGAAAAAATGGATACTATATTACATCCTTTCATGGAGTAGTGGCTTGAACACTTAGCCTTCGGGGCCTCCATGGCAAAGCAGTTGGCCTCCCATATTGATGTCTGTGGCTTCATTTTCAGGTAGCATTGTTTGGTTCATAGGTTCATCTGTGATCCATTGGTATCCTTGTGAGAATCCTAGAATTTGTGCTTTATAAATAACAGTCCTAGCAGGTGACCATTAAGAAGGAATTTCAAAATCACACAGTCTTCTGATCATCGGGATGTGTTCATTTGATGCCTGCTGTTTTCCACACCCCTCAGAGTGGTGGTACAGTGATTCATCATCTGCCACTAACAAAAAAATCCTTTCTACACTCTGCAGTATTGCAGCAAGTGGTTCAAATTCAAATACCATACTGTGTGTTCTTCATGGACTGTATCGGCTTTCTCCTCAAGCAAGTGGGATGTGTGCTCGAATGCCTGTTTACATTTTTCTGATGCGCCACCTGCTTGTCTAATTTCTTAAAGTTGTTTGGTTTAATTCTGCCAATCCTGCTAATATAGCTTTTATGCATTTGCAACAATGTAATTATTTAGAAATGAAATTTTTAAAATGCCCTAAGACGAACAGAGGAATTCAAGTATTTGGATGCAGTTTTCACTTCCAATGGAAAACTGGACAGAGAAATTAGCTCGAGATGTACCAAAGCTAATCAAGCGATGGGACAACTGTCTCCCCTGTTGACACACAAGCAGATACCCTGAAGTATTAAAGTGAATCTTATTAAAACTATTTTTTTTTGGGTCAACACTATGCCAGCAGTGCCAAATGTGGACACTTACATCCTCTAATGAATGTAAAATTGTGACAACAGAGATTAAATGGCTTAAAAAAGCTGCAGGAGTTTTAAGGAAAGACAGAATACAAAATGACAAATGCTAGGAATAAAGCCAGTCTTACAGGTTATCAAAGAACAACAAATTAAGTGGTTTGGACACCTAACAAGAATGCCCTTGTACTATTTAACACAGCGAGCCACACTGAAACAGTACAACGGGTATAAAGTGAGCAGAAGACCGCGGAAAAGATGGAGGGAAGGCATTAAGAACAGCCTTACAGAAATGAACATCAATCTTAATAGTGCTCTTGAAAGAGCTCATCAACGATTGTTACATTTCCCCCCGACACTTTGATGAGGTACAAGGTGGAAGAGAAGAAGAAGAAGAAAAATAATGTCATTTGAGTTGCTTCAAAAAAAGAATTTCAGGTCGGTTTTTTCCCCACGGATGACTATGTCTAGGATAGGAATATGTTATGAAAAACATTATGTTCTTGGTTTCTTTTCCATATAGATCATACTTGTTGATTTTCTTTTCCTTCGCTGACCAAACAATTACTCTTGCTTTACCTCTTGAAGAATTTGTCATGTTTTTTTTTTTTTTTTTTTTTTTGTATTTTGCTCAAAAAATTTTCCCATGATATGACAGTAGCCAAATATAACCCAATACTAATAACTCACAAGAAAAATTAGTTCCCTGTCAAATATGGGCATCATATTTAAATATATTCTTGCAAAGAAAAACATACGACCGTCATCTACAGTATCAAAAATAGTACTACAAATAAGTTATGAGAAAAAAAATATACTAAAGATAACATCAACAGATCATGTAGATGTTGCACTGGAGAAAAACAACAATAAAAGTTAAGGACCATTTCACCCATTCGGGCAGCAATGTTGACTCTCAAGGAGATACAATGAAGGAAATTATGATATGGCAAAGCAACAACATTCTTTAAAAGCAAAATATGGTGCTCCAAATTATACAGCTTAAAGACTAAACTATGAATCGTTAATTCTAATATTATTTCAATTTTAACATATGCCAGCGAAAGTTAAATGCATATGAAATTAAATGCTTGAGAAAAATTATGAACATAAAATGAGATGATTTAAAAAAGTGAAATGAATGGACTATATTACCTGTATCGACTGCAATAAGACAAAGAAGGTGGAAATATACTGGGTACACTGAGATGAAATGAGCAAAGAACTACAAAACAAGCAATAAAATGGGAAACAAACAGTCTGAGAAAAAGAGGACACCTAGGAAAAACATTAAGAAGCACATTACTACGAGAAGCTGAAAACGCTGGGCTAAACTCCATGTCAGAAATAGAGAGAGTTGCATGCAGCAGAACAGAGTGGAGGAATCGAATGCGAGCCCTAATGGGACACAATGGATGATGATGATGATGATAATAAAATAAAAGTAGAAAAGGATCTATTTTTTCTTCTTCTTTTTTTGCGTTCACCAGCTGTAAAACTTGCAGTAAATTCTACCAATTTTTAGACTTGTATTTTGTTCCAGAACTTGAGTTTTGCGTGAACATCCTGTTTTTTTTTTAAAAACAAAATTGCCTCATTTGTATAGGTTGTTGGCTCCTGGCCTTTTAGGAAACACTTTTCAAAAGAGTCACCTTTAATTAGTCGTCTTTAATTATATGCTTTGTTGTGGGTACGGGGGTTGGGGGGGGGGGGGGGGGGGGGGGGGGGGAGGGGGGGGGGGGGGGGGGATGGGACCCTGGAAACCACAGGGGGAGGATCCATTTCAAACTGTGAGGCATATTAGGCATATAGTGCTAGCCCCATGTTTTAATACATCAGTCGACACACAATGCATGATGCGGCTAATTTGATACAAGCCCCTTTATTTTCCATAAAATTTCCTTGTACACAACTGTCAGACAGGAGCAAGCTAGCAACACAGGTGAATATTTTTTTTAAACCGATCTCAATAAGGATTCGAACACACGACAGCTAAAAATGCAAATAAGCATTGACAATAAATACTGACCAGCGAAATACAAATCTCCAGCAATTCTCACAGCCATCTCTCTAACATTTGGGTCCCGGTCGAACATCTTAAACTGGAGTCTATGAAGTACATCCTGAAGGATGTCCCTATTACAACAGAATCCCACATGCATCAATTGTCCTGAATGAGCACGGTTCTTGAGCTGGTCAGCATTCTCGACATAATTTAGTATCATCAGATAGCAATTCAAGACTGCAGACAGTTGCTGCAATAGAATATATATTCATATATATATATATATATATATATATATATATATATATATATATATATATATATATATATATATATATATATATATATATATATATATATATATATATATATATATATATATATATATATATATATATATACAGAGGTATAGTACATCTATACAGAATCAAAATATATTTGATTTTAGTTACTACAAATTATTCTTCCTCGTACTGACAGGAGCATCTGGAATAACATAACTGCTGAGAGTTTTCTTAAATAGCTAATGCGCCAGTTTGCCAGACCACTAATAAAACAGTCTAATAAAATAGACAACTTGTCATTTAATGGGTGATGTCAACATCGAGCAGGCTGATTTTGCTTCCCAGGACATTACCTGATGCCCATTTAAGGCTGGGTCAACCTGGAAGCCAAGCTGAATTTTGAAAAACTAAATCCACCTCAATGCAGATTTGAACTTTACACTTTCAGGTTGGCAGGTGAGCATCTAGCTACTATGTTACAGTGCCTTCCCCTTTGGCCTCGAGATGTCACTAATCTGGCATTACTGTCCATTATAAATTCCCTAGAAGCTGCTTTACTGGCATTGCTGCATTGATGAATCCAAAACTGGCCTAGTTAATAGCATTGCTTCTGTTTGCATCTGTGCAGTGTTTAGAAGTTCTGATTATGATTGTATTTACTAAAAACAGCATTGGGGAGGTGGGGGGGTTAATGTTAAACAATTGATTTTTTTTTAGTGATAACGACATGATTAATTCCCCTTTAGCCTTCAATAACTAATCAGGGTCACAAGGGCAAAAAATGAGTTACTATGAAATACTTTTTTGTTTATGTCTAAGGGGCTCCAGTTGTTTAACTCTGCTATGTTCATTTGTATTGACTACTACACTCCGTATACTTTAAAAAAAAAAAAATGTAATACACATAAATACCCTTAATAAAAATTATTAGTGGCCCGAGTACATTGAGCAATGCGTGCAAAAAGGGGTGGGGGAGGGGGGTGGGGAGAATTCCCTGGTTGTGGGCTTTTTTTCTCAAAATGGTTTCCAGGTGACAGGGTTAAAGCTGTACTCATTTTAAAAGTCCAAGCCTTCCACTATAATTATTCACTACATTCGCAGTGGAATGCTTCATCATCATTCTGTTGTACTATTATATGTCCCATACGGCTAATATCCTATTCCTCCATTTTGTTCTAAACTGTGAAATTGTTCTGATATCATGGATGGAATCTAGTCCAGCCCCATTGGCCTCTCTCATTAATATCGCAGCTTGGCTGTAGATAGGAACAAAGCAAATAGGTCACTCAGATGAACAATAGAAGAAGAAGATTTCCTTCGCACTGGCCATCTGTACTTTTTTCACTATTTCTCCAACACAGGCCACCAGTACATCCTTGATTAATCCCTCATACTGGCCACCTATACTTTCTTGATTATTTCCTACACACAGCCCATTTGCACTTTCTTGATTATTTCCTATACATAGGACATTTATTCTTCCTTGATTATTATAATCTCCACACTGCTTACCTGCACTTCCTTATTTCCTCCACACTGGTTGGTCATCTGTACTTCCTTGATTATTTCCTCAACCATGGCCACCTTTATTTCCATGATCATTTCCTTCATGCTGGCCACTTGTACAGACTGTTTCATAGTCTCCTTTTTAGGCTGTGGTTAATCTTGGAGCCCAGGTAATTTTTTTTTAAATGTATATTTCAATGAGGATTTGATCATAGGACTACTGGGGCCATCATGCAGGCATATTATCTGAGGCACTTCTGTGCCTTCCAAACAAAACAAAAAACAAAGACAACTAAAAGCTACAACAAATATAAATAAAGTAGCAACAACAAGAACATTCCCCATGAATGAACTCACCCCACAAGAAATACCTGGAAACTTTAAACAAGCCAGTGTATATGACTGAATGTTATTTAATAGATTGCCAGTTTGCGTGTTTTCTAAGAAACATTTCTCATCCGTAAGTTTACCTGTCATGAAAAAGGAAGATATCGAAAATATGATTTATTTTTTAAATGCACATGGGCAAACAGAGAGATATTAGAGGGGGAGAGAAAGAGAAAGAGAGACAGAATGAACATTGTGTTTTCATTTGGTTAAAGATGGACATGCTGGCCTGAATGGTGTGGGCACCCAGAAGTGGAAACGGACATCAACACAGTGAGTATGCTAAGATACCTACACCACTTTGGGGCTGCTCCTGTGGACCACTGCCAGGCAGGAGCAGCATCAGATTCCAAGCCTCGAAGGGATCCACCCCCAAGCTACTGATGTAAGTTCTGCTCTTTGGTGGACCAGGATTAAGCAGAGAATTGTGTCTGGCCACTAAAGATTATGCAGTGGACTACAAAAGGGGTCATGAAGAAAAAGCTTGAACTGCAAAAACTCATCTTTGAACAAAAAGATTGATGTTGTCTGCATTCAGGAAACCCTTTTGAATACAGGCTCTCGCTTCTCTATAGGAGGCTATGAATGATACAGGCTAGACAGAGATGGCCATAAAGGAGCCATCATTATGTCAGTAAAAATATTATACTGTAGCCACAGAAACTTCCAGAAGCATCATGAGTCTTAGTATCCAACAGTAAAACACCACATCCTTTCATAGCCACTGTACTATAGCTACAGAAAAAATTCCAATGAATGCCGACAGAGAAGTGATAAAACACCTGGGAGGAAATGATCACAAACCAGTCATTGTTGTGATAGAAGAATAGTCCCCACAGCCAAGAAAGGAAAGCCCAAGAAAAACAAATTCAGTTACCACCCCATAAGTGCCTTGGAAAGATAAGTGAACAAGAGGTTACTCCTGGAGGAAAACAAGTTATTGGATGACAGCCAATCAGGAAATTCAAAAGTGCTAATGACCAAACTTCTTATCTCACAAAGGAAATTGAAGATGCTTTCCAGAGAAAATACAAACTGCTAGTCACTTTCTTCGACCCAACCAAATCTTTTGGTAAGGTCTGAAGAAACGATTGAAAGTAGCACATATCCGGATAAAAGGGCATATGTTTGCTTGGATTAGAGACTTTTTGCTTTACAGATACTGCGTGAGGATCAAACTGGAAGAACACAACAGCAAGCTGGTTAGACTACAAGAAGGTGTCCTACAGGGAGATCTTATATCTCCTACCCTGTTTATTCTTTTCATCAATGTCCTCCCCAAACTGTTAATGACTCACATTTACAAGGCTCTACATGCAGATGACCTGGCCATATAAGAACAACTAACACGAGAATGCAGAAAGCAATAAATACAGTAAGAAGTGGACAGACTCTTGGGTAGTCACAATAAACCAGACCAAAACTGTCTCAACTTTTATCTCTCTTTCCACAAAGCTAGAATAAGTTGATCTGTGCCTAGAAGGCAACATTCTTCTAAAAGAGGACAATCTCACATATCTGGAAGTAATATTCAACAAAAGACAAATCTGGGGCCCCCATAATGAAGGCAGCAAAAGGAAAGCTACACAGCGGCTCAGACATACGAAGAAACTTACTGGAACAAGCTGGAGTGCAGATGCTAACACAGTACGACAAGTATACACAAGATACGTACGACCAAAACTGAAGTGTGGCATGGCAGCATTATCAAGTGCAGCCAAATCAAATCTAAACAAACTGGGCAAAATACAGAACACTGGTCACAGAATCATCACTGGAGGCATGAGAAGCACACCAATCAATGAGCTGGAGGCAACCTTTGGCCTTCAGAGCTTGAGCCATCGAAGGAAAGCAAAGGTGCTTACCCTAACAGTAAAATGTAAATGCATGAAAAACAACTGCATGCACAGAATAGCAAACAAATAAAACCGACTGAAAAGACAAAGCTTTCACCATCTATCAAAATTGTTCTGTGCCCAAAACAGTGATACTCTTTTTAATGGCAATTCAATGTGCGAAATTATCAAGGTACATAGACCTACAGCCTAACTAAACAGTCACAACAACAATCCCAGGCATTGACAGAAAGGCTAAGAAATGTGACCTTGTACAAAATGTAAAGACCCTTGAACATGCCCACAACTCTTTACCTGAATGGACACATGCATACACCAATGAATCACTGGAGAAAGCAGCAAGATGGGGCCACAGTGGAAATGTCATGTGCCTCTGGAAAACTCTCAGCAAACTTTAGAGCAGAGCAGCAGGCAATAACTGTTGCAGCCAAAGTGCTTCAGGAAGGAATAATTAAAAAAACAGCAAAACTGTTTTCCTGTGTGTCTGCATTTCAGTCCTCCAGGCGACTCAAAGGGATCCACGACACAACATGGAGAGAGAACTGACCTGCCAGCTAAACAGACTCACAGAAAACAAATCATTCTCCAGTGGATCCCAGCTGAGCAAGCTGAAAGGCTTGCAGATAAAGCTGCCGTGGAGGGCAGACAATCTAGGTATAGGGTGTCGCAGGGCGATCGAGCCTAAAATGGGTACCAGGGTAGATATCCTTGGGAAGTAAAGACGGTCGGTGTAATGCTGATCACATTACCCACCTAGTGCTGATGGTCTGTAAACATATGGATGCTCTTCCCATTTGCCAGATGTCCCTATGGCATATAAAGGGATCTTTACTTTTATAATCATCTATTTATGCTTCTACATTGTTCACATGCTCCTATAGGCCTTGATCACATCTAGTTGTCATGCTTCAAGTCACCACTCAGTGGTGCCACGCCAGCAAATCTATCTGCTTGTTTATTTCACAACACATCTTCATGCTTGGAGAAAATATCACAAAGGCCCCAATTACCAGGTACCTCTGAAATAAAGCTCGCTAAAAACACAAACAGTAAAAGCATAAGAATAGCCTACAAAACTTGAAAAATTAAAAAAAAAAAAAAAAAAGGCCCAACTTACTAACTGCCAGGTTAATGTCTGTTAACTTGAGAACAAGGAAGTTCAGAAAAGTGTCATTTTGTATGTTTCCTTCTTTCAGCATAGGTAAACCAACTTCACTAGGGACATCTGTTCTTTTCAGCTCCAGGTAATCAATGAAAGCATTATAACCAGTCTCGCTAGTCTGAGAATAAGAATACAAAATACAAGATACAAGAATATGCTGTGCTTAACTAAGAGTATATGTATGTACATACGCGCACGCACACACACACATAAGATATTAGTCACAGTTCAATTTCATGGCAAGTGCGACACCCAATCTTTGGTCAGTTTTTTGTGCCAGCAACAGTAACAAACGAAACAAAAACAATCACAGAATGCCTATAACTGTTCCTCATAAGAAAACAGACAGCAGTCCCAACTAAGGCAACAACATAAACAGGTATAAACTTGTGCTCCTTCTTATAGAGAGCTACATTAGCAACATGGATAGTGTGCTTGCCTGCAAAAACACAGGTCTAAACTCAATTTCCAACAGAAAAAAGGTAGCACAGAACCAATTCTAAAGTACATACAGAGACAGCAAAAAAAATGAAATGGTTTCCAACTCTGAGAGGATGCTTTGTGATGCCAAACCATAGACCAAAGAGCAGAAGGATGTAATCAAGAGGTAAACTAAAAACAAGATGGAAAGATAAATCAGAGGAACTCTACAACAGCAGAGTGTATTATTGGTTGAGGCAGCCAGAACAGCAAGCAGCCAAACCTTATATTTTCCTCGAGGCCCAAGTTGGTTAAAGAGGAAGTGAAGATAGAGGATGGATTTTTTTTCTTTCTGATCGATATAGCACTTGGGCAGTCACATGAACTATGGCTGGTTGGTGAAACATTAGGAAGACTAGGGGGTTGCATGGTCTTGAGGCATGGTGTCTGCCTTGAGTGCTAGAGGTTCCAGGTTCAATCCCTGGTAAGGGCTGGGATTTTTTCACATGGACTTGGACATCTAGTAATTCCCCCGGTCTCTGGGTAGTGAGATCGACCAGCTGTGTGCATTGATGCGCACATAAGAAAATCCCTTGGCAGTTGGAAATCGAAAAGAGTAGCCTAACTGCGCTGCAGGGCAAAAATTTGGAGTTCAAAATCTACCCAAAGTAATTCAGGATTCTCGCCGGTGCTACGGAGCCTGTGGACTGTTCTGAGCTTTTTCGGACTCAGACTTGAGTTAGAAAAAGAATGAACATGTACTGAGTGACATTAACAGAAAAAAACCAGACAGGACACCAAAAAAAAAAAAAATTTGAAAAATATGGTAACTAGCTTTTAAACTTTGAACCTATAGTTTTTTTTGTGTGTGTTCCAGGCTTAACTGTCTTCACTGACTGCATTTATCACTTGTTATGGTGCTGAGTGGCAGGGATTCATAAAAACTACCTTTTGTGATTTCTAAAACAAATGAAAATATGTCTCTTCCCTGTTTCCTAGGGTTTGGTGGCCCAATATTTAGAGAGGGAAAAAGAGGTGACTGACTGCCTCTTAATGAAGCATGTCATAAGAGGCAACTAATGAAGGTTTTGCTGCAATTTGATGTGTTGGGCAGAATGGTGCAGATCTCAAAAGCCATAACTCAATGTGTCAGCCACTCTTTTAACTCTTTCAGTACGAGAGGACAGTTAAATTAGTTATGTCATCTTCTTCTTGGACTCCACTTCTTCTTCTTCTGCTCTTTTTCTCCTGAACTCCTTCAGTCCCAGTCAACCCATCATATGTTGACATAAGTTTAATTTCCCTGTGTGGGTTCTGGAACTTCACTGTTGTTGTTGGGGAGGGGGGGGGGGGTGTTGTAAATATACATGAAACCCCCCCCCCCCCAATTTTTTTGACCCGGAACCTCTAGCACTTGAGGCAGACACAATGCCTCGAGATCACGCAGCCCCCTAGAAGAAGGAGAAAAAAAAGAAAAAATGTATACAGTACCTGAACATGAGCCACACAAGACAGATTGTCAACTGCCACCTTCAGTAGACTAGAAGGTTTCAATGTCTGCTTCACTTTCAATAAAGATTTTGTGAGTGTTACAGCTGCCGAGCAGGTGCTGAGAACCGACTGTGGGCTCACATCAAACATGATGAAAAGTGGCAAGAGGGAAATCTCTAGCAACAAAGTCTGGTCCTTGGCTTCAACTTCACACCTGAATAAACAGAAATAGTTGATTAATTTAACATTATATCAATATATATAAATCTGTGTGTGTGTGTGCACGCATGTGTGTGTGTGCGTTACAATTTTGTTTATATCCATGCAACAACAGCAATTAAAAAAGTACATCTGATGACTGCAGAATATCAAAAGATGGAAAAACAGCAGAGCAGAAAAAAAACAATTATACAGGGTATCCCAATAAGTTTCCATGCACAGGAACAAACAAACATCACCAACGCTATTACAAGCACAACTCCAGCTGTGCTTATACATGTTTATTCTTCAGCAGTGGATGTTTATCAAAATGTGTTCATATGTGAGGAAAGTTGTGAGACACCCTGTAGAAAAACAGACTGCAATAGCAATAAATAAGGGGCATCAGTAAATAGTTTTTACACCATGGAAATGTACTGGATATATGTTGCTAGGCCTCTATTGCTACACTAATGGAAACCTAGTGAGAGATATGGTCATGCTGGCCATGTTTTCCTAGTAAGCCATGGTGGTGCAGTGGACAGATGCTTGCCAGCCGGATCAAATGGTTTTGGTTTGAATCTGCATCAGGGTGAACTGTCGTAACTGATTCTAGGACTTACACAAATAAATGGTCACTAAAAGAATTTAATATTTCCTAAAAACAGAAAACGAAAACACACTCCTCCACCATAATCAAATGCTTTATATGGTAACCAAATACACTGATTTAAAAAAATACAATAAATTACATGAGTGAGGAACATTGGCTGAGCAGTTAAGAATGATAGGTGTTCTGAGGTCCCATTGTGGGGGAAGAAAAAAAAATAGACCTACTTCCCCCTAACAAGCTTACAGTAGAAGGCAACTAATTAGGGGTGTTTCCTTCGAAGCCACTGTGCATTTGCCTGGAACCAACATTCTGGATACAAATAAGCCAGATCTGTAAAATGGATATTAATGTAGAACTTCAGTTCTGGAACAAGACCAAAGTCCAAAAGTGAACGAACAACCAGAACTTTCCACCTCAGTTTACAGCCTGTGAACACCAAAAATAAGAAGAATTTTCAGTAAGGTACAGTAAGGTAATGGAAGCTTTTTCTGTCAGGGGCAACAACAACAAAAAACCTGCTAACCTGCAGGAACCGTGGCAACTGCACTGGCTATAGTGCCCTAAATCCTCTGGTTACGCCGTCCCAAAATGGCTCTAAAACATGGTAAATGCAGGCAGTAAGGACTTACTGAGTGAGTATTAACCTTGCCATGTAGACAGCATCACACATTAGCAGGGGGTTGTTGGCCGCACAAACATCAAGTAAAAATTTAATCAGCGTTTCAACTTTCACCTCCTGCCTGTCATTGCAAAAAAAAAATATATATATATATATATTTCAATGTATGAACAAAGCATATTCTTTTATACCTTATGTGTATGAGCATGTGTGGGAATTTGTGCAAAGATCACTGCTACCAAAATCTCAATATTTAGATTATAATATACAAAAACAGACTTAACCGGCAGTAAAGCAATGTTAAGTATGCTTACCTGCTGGCAAGAGTTCAAATCCCTATCCAGGCAAAGATTATTTTCTTGATCTAACTTCTGCATTCACCCTCAACAAGGCTGTTAGCGCACTGGTTTGTGATTTACAGCTAGGCTGTGATATCTGTTCCTTTCAGCCTAAAACATCTTATTTCATACCCATAATTAGTCACCTATTTCCATGTTTGTTGGGAGCAAGGGAGTCTATTGTTTTTTTTCTCTCTCCCAAAACCAGGCCCTGGAACCCACATGGCGTGGTTGAGCTGGTTACCTGGAAATGTTTTGGAAAGTAAAGGCAGGTGGGAACAACTGACAATTTTCACCCCATCTCATTTGCCTGCATGATTTTGTATTCGTTCCCATGGTCTGTCTATTTCCAGGGGTGTAATGAGATGTCTTCCTTCGACACCTATACACGCCATGTGGGAAACTATTTCAGGTTCATTTGACGCGGTCGACATTGTGTCCCAGATTACACTGGGCAGCTTTCTAGTCGCAACTGTCTTTTCTGTGAACAACTGTTGTTTGAGAAATGTGTTGTTGTTTTGAGTAGCTCAGGTGCCATAGGTCCATGTGTGTAAGGAACAAGTACTTCAGGGGTAAGCGCAGAAGGCGGGATAGTTCATGAGTATAAAATCATTGATGTTTTTGTATTTTTACACTGGTTGGCGGTGGATGTTGTCGGTGGTGGATGAGCTTCAAACTTTCATCAAAAAAAAGCAACACCCGAAGGCCCACAAACAAAGGACAACACGTGGGAACAAACATGAAATCATGCAGGCAAGAGGGGGTGAGAATTATGAGTTGTACCGGCAGGTAAATGATACTGACCACATCACCCATTAACCCTTTCACCTTGCGAATGCTTAAAATAATGGGTCACAAACTCTAAAATTTCCAACAAACTCGTTTAGAAACAAAAATTTTAGCAGATCACTAATAACAACAAATGTATTTATTTATCTACATGTTTTAATATATTTTTCCCACATACAAAAAAGTGCACGTTGGGAGTGATCAATAAGCATGAAAAGAGTGAAGTTTTTAACAGAATACATGCCCAGGGACCTAAAAATAAGTACTGGTCGACTCACACTATTACCTCTACGGCTGAAACTACAGCAAAACTATGATGTTAACATGGCTTTAAAAAAAAGGGCTATTTGGTTCAACAGAAAATCCTCACGCTTAGTGCTATTTTTGGTAAATATAATCATATCCAAACTTCCTAAACGCAGGTATGAACAAAACGAAGGATATTAAACAATGCTTCTCTGAAACAGGTCACTAAAGGCATGCTGGTTCACAGCAATGGTGGAGATGTTGGGTTCATGGATTCCTGGGGTGACCAAATTTAATGTCAACTGGTAGTTTGAAGTTTGAACAACAGATCAACATCATAGCACATGGGTAGTTACCCATAAGTGCTCCGTACTTCTTCTAACTCAAGTCTGAGTCCGAAGAAGCTCAGCACAGTGCACAGTCTCTGTAGCACCGGCAAGGATCCTGAAATACTTGGGGTAGATTTTTAATTCCAAATTTTGCCCGGGCAGTACCATTAGGCTATTCCCTTTCGATATCCAACTGCCAAGGGATTTTTTATGTGCGCAACAATGCAACGGGCGTCCAATCTCACTACCCAGAGACCAGGGGGAATTACTAGAAGTCCAAGTCCACGTAAAAAGATCCCTGACCTGGTCAACTGGTCATGTATCTTATATCATTTAAGCATGGAAACTGATTTTGTTTTTTTACTTTACCCTTTTTACTATACTCATTCAGTCAACAGAATTAATAACACATACCAAACAATAACATTGCAGCCATGGTGGTGTAGTGGCTAACAACATGCCTGCTGGTCAGGTTGTCATGAATTCTTGTTCTTCTTCTGGGATTGAAAGAGTTAAGAAACAGAGG
This sequence comes from Candidula unifasciata, assembly GCA_905116865.2. Classification (NCBI taxonomy): domain Eukaryota; kingdom Metazoa; phylum Mollusca; class Gastropoda; order Stylommatophora; family Geomitridae; genus Candidula; species Candidula unifasciata. Next base: position 912,860 of record CAJHNH020005445.1, read on the forward strand.
ATCAAATTATTTGATCTCATGTCATTAGAATGCAGTCATAGCAACTACCGGAAAGGCGCTAAACATGAAAAGATTCTGATGTGAATCTAGAGGTTGCCTTAGGAGAAGTTGGAGTAAAGACAAAGACCTTCAGCACAGAAAGACAATAGCCACACTGTAAGTCATCAAGTTATGGATTTGAAACTTTCCTTTCAAAAGCAAAAGTGGAAACATGATGTTGATTTAAAAAAAACAATACTTACTTGCTTTTAATCAGCCTGATCAGCATTGCTATACCGGGTCTGAGAAGGTCAACTGTTTCTATGCGATTATCAAAAACTAGAAGCTTCAACAAGGCAGCCAGCTCATCAAACATCTCTGCTTCAGCACATTTTCTACAGAAAACTTCAGAAGCTGCAGTACACCGGCTCAGAAGTCTGCAGTGATTGGCAGCAGTTGTGATGTGAAAGTCAGAGAGTTGTTCTGATGGAACCAGCTTGTCAACACTACTTGAGACAGATTGAGCTGCCTCTGCATGCTTCAGGAATTCAGAATTGAACTCTTGGATTAGCTCAAAGATTGCTGGCTTTAACATTGACTTCATATTAGTCACGATTTCATTCTCTGTTTCATCTTGGGAATCATCGTGTGACAACTTGAGAAGCTCAATGAAATATTCTCCTGCCGACTGTCTTGTATAGTTATGTGGACTTGCCAAGCAGTAGATGAGTGCTTGTGAAACATCAACTGCAAAAATAAAGAAAAATGTATCCAGCTAAAGTTATGGCATTAAATCTCATCGATTATGTCCAATTGGAGGATTTAGTTAGGGTAGAACACCACCTCCCCCAACCCCCCCTCTTCCCAAACCCTAAAATTAGATGCTGAAGAATAAAAGGTGATGCTTCAAGGTGAGTTAAGAACAAACATCATAGCACCCTGGAAATGCACTCTGTCCCAATCTTCAACAGCCAGCACAATTCATGCGATCGTACCAGTAGCAGTCTGATTGTGTATATCCATTGTACCTTTCTTCAGTTTCAAGGTGATATAGCAGTTAATACTGCCACAACAGTGGTCTAGGCTGAACTCCCAGCCCAGGCATTGACTTTTGGTAACCAGTATGACCTGGGTCAACCAAGTCTCATAGAACTGGGTACACAACAATTTTCAGAATATGCCTTGGAAGGCAAAATGATTAGGAGAAAAAAAACTCACTATATTATCTCATACTTTAGCTGTTTCAACTCAACTAAACTTTAGCTGTTCTCCATATTTCACCTGCATACAACAGTAGTGATTTAACACTAGACCTAAATATTTCAAGTCTGCTACTAGTTTTAATTTGCTCTGATTTCCACATGTATCAACCATGAGACCCTCTTAACTTTCTTGCCACTGCATGTATCAGTCACTGTACAGACAAAAACCAGGATATGTTGGGTGAGCCTTTTCCCTGGTTAGCCTGCATGATGTTCCATGGATGGGGGTAAAGTATCCACTTAGTTCTACCCCAGTCAGGGTAAACTGCACCAATGGAAGAGCCAACTGCATTCTTGCCTTGGCTACCTGCAGGATGTCTCATGGCTGGAGTAGAGTATTCACTTAGTTTTACCCAGATTCGTGTTACCTGAACTCATGGGAGGCAAGTGATAAATGAATGTGGTAAGCAGAAGAGAAGTTTTCACTGGTCATCACTTTAGCAGTGCTAGACAAGAGGAAGTCCCAGGTACAATCGCTAGGACAACCTGTCCTCACAAAAGAGAAATTTCCAACTACTGTGAGATATTTTGATATTTTTATCTTTTGAGACTTATTGAAACATGGCTAAATATGTTTAAACCACTGTGATTGTCTAACCCAGAGTCACAATGTAAAATGATTGAACACACAGTGAGCTTTTTCAAACAAGAGTCAGAGCAGAGAAGAAAAAAAAATTTATTTTAAGTTCTAATGAAGACATATCTGAGTTAGCTATTCAACCATTTCAACCCACATCACGCCAAGCAGAAACATTGCAATCACCCATGTGAAACAGTCTAGCAAATTCTTACTGACAGTCCTACAGGGAAACCCACCAATGTCACTCTTTATTATAATTTATAAATCCTAGACCATTTGTCTTCTTCTTCTTCCTCGCGTTCATCAGCTGTACAATCTGGTGGAAAGTTCTGGTTGTTCATCCACTTCTGGACTGCAGTCCTGCTCCAGAACCTGAGTGTTGTGTGTGCATAAGTTTTACAGATCTGATTCCCTTGAATGCAGACTGTTGGTTGCTTGCCTCTCAGACAGATGCACATCGACTTCCAAGAAAGCTCGCAATTAGTCGACTTTTAGGACATGCTTTTGGGTAGGCAGCAGGTCTATTCTTATTATTCCCCACAATGAGGTTCCGAAACCCACACAGGTTGGACCATTAGTGAAATTAGAAGAAGAGAAGTACCTGAGTGCTATCATCTAATGAAATGTGATGCGTAAGTCTACGTCTGTTCCTAAAAACAAAGCACAATAGTGGACAACTGTCAGCACCTTTCTATCTTTTCAGAAGATAGTGTTAGACTAGCTGTAGAGAGGCATGAGAATGAAACTGCTCCTCTCCGCCTGCCTTCATTACTCAAAATAAACTCTTGAACCAATTAAGTCTGGAACAAAGTATGCTGCAGAGGTTGCCAGATCACAAGAGCAATGCGCTGTCTGTCCGCATGCATGTCAGTCTCCCTCCTCGCAACAAGGGCTACAAGCCTGGTCTGACCTTGTCCAAGGATACATTATAAAACCCCTCAGGTTTTCCATTAGCAAAATGAAATGTTAGGTTTGGTATATATATATATACACATACACTTACACTGAACAGCATTCAGTAAATGCAGTGAGGATCTTTGCTGTAGCCATCTCTTGTAAATTTGAAATGTCACATCTACTCTGTGGCCTCTGCTAACCATCCAGTACTGTAAAGGACTCCTAATGACAGAAAAGGCAGATTTCTCCAGGAAACTGCAGTCCTGATGAGCAGAGAGCACTTCAGCTGCCATCAGCGAAACATTGTTCATAACAAAGTCAGGGTACATGATCATACCACCATCAGCTTCGAGGAAACCGTCGAGAAATGACTTGAAGTCTACAGCTCTCACAAGCTCCAGGTTAGGTGCTGTGAATATATAAACCAGCTAATGTTAAGAAGTATACAGGCATGTAGAAAAAGGCAGCTAGAAAGAGAGAGAGAGAGAGAGAGAGAGAGAGAGAGAGAGAGAGAGAGAGAAAGAAAGAGAGAGAGAGAAAGAGAGAGAGAGAGAGAGAGATGGGGGAAGAACAGAACAATGGAAAGTAAACACTTCTACTTAACACACAAATTAACTTATCAAACAGTGTTACATAAAGCAAAATGAGCATGTAATACTACAATTATACTATAAATCTCAATTTCATTTGAATTTGTAAATTATGATACCCTCATCATCGTCATCAGGTGCCTTGCCGACTGGCGTGGGCGATCATGCCTCTCCATAATCTGCGATCTCCTGCAGCATGTATCAGTTCGTGTGCCGACACACCTCCATGCCATGCAACACGACTGTCAAGCATCTTCTCTCGTTGTCTTCCACTATCCCTCTTTCCACAGATCTTTCCAGTGGTCACAACATGTTCTATTTTCCCTCTTCTCAATACATGGCTAAAAAATAATGACTGTCTCCTTCTGATGTCTGTGATAAGTTGTCTTCGGGCTCCCGCCTCTTTCAAAACCTCTTTGTTGCTCTTTTTGGCTGTCCAAGGAATTCTAAGCATTCTTCTGTAAAACCACATATCTGAGGTCTCAAGAAATTGTTTGGCCTGCCTACCGATTGTCCAGGATTCACAGCCATATGTTAAAACTGGATGTATGTAGCAAGCAAGAATTCTTTTTCTAACTCTCAATGACAAGGATATATTGCACAAGATGTTTTTCATTTTATAAAATGCAGTTTTTGCCTGTCCTATTCTGTTTCTTATCTCAGTTATGCATCTTCCATCTGATGTTATCCAGATACTTAAATTTCTGTATTTGTCCTAAAATAACACCATCTTTCTGAAAATATCCTTAGGATGTATATGGCATTGTTTGTACCTTTTCCTTCTACAAATCCACACTGTTCATCGCTGATTTCTGGTTTAATTTTGTTTCTTATTCTTCTCATAATTATTCTCAGTAAAATCTTAGTCATGTGACTCATGAGACTTATTGTGTGATGGTCTTCACATTTTAAAGTGCCTGGTTACTTTGGCTGAGCTATGAATATGGATTTTAAAAGTCATTTGGAATATACCCACTATTATAAATATTTAAAAGTTTTGTTATTATTTTAATTCCAAAATCTCCCAGTGCTTCGATTTCTTCCAGTGAGATGTTGTCTGGCCCGGGTGCTTTTCCTTTCTTCATATGATGTATTGCCTCCTCAACTTCTGCAGTCATTTTTGGTGGACCATCATTGTTGGTCTGCAGTTCTATGTCTGGTCTATTATCATCATACAATTCCCCTATATACTATGTCCATCTGTTAATTATATTACTATGTCCCATTAATAAGTCACCATCTTTTGATTTCAAACATCCAGTGCTGTTACGTGTCATCTTTCCTGTTAACATATTTATCTGCTGGTACATGGAATGTAGTCTTTCCTGTGATTCTCCAATATCTCTGCACACATTTGATTCAGCCAGGCTTCTTTAGCCACTTTGCATTTGTTCACTATTTCTTTTTGTATTCTAGAGTATTCTTTATCATTCTTTTTCTTCCTTCTTTCATCCATCAACTGCAGAATTTCTGTTGACATCTATTTCTTTTTTGCAACTCTATGGGTTGGTGGGATTGTCTCTTTTGATGTCTGCTGAATTGACTCACGCAACATATCCAACTGTTCATCAATAGTCTGTATAATTTCCATTGCATTATACTAGTTTTGTACAGTGGCATTGTACTGTTCCTTAATTTCTTTATCCATTCTAAGAATTCCTAAATTTAACTTGATGTTCTGTGGTGTTTTTCTAATGTTATTTAGTTTTATTCTAATTTTTCCTACAACTCGAACATGGTCACTAAAGCAGTCTGCCCCTGGTCTAATTTTTGCTCCAACTAAGCTGCTCCGGAATCTTCTTGAAATCAAAATATAATCAATCTGATTGCGGACATTATCACCAGGACTTTTCCAAGTGCACAATCTTCGAGGATGGTGTTTAAACCAGGTGTTACCTATTATCATCCTGCGCGACTCAGCCCATGCTATTAATCTGTCACCTCTCACATTCTTTTCTCCTAGGCCATAGCCACCCGTTATTCTGTACACTTTTTTCACTTCCTATTTTCGCGTTGAAATCTCCAAGTACTATTGTTACTTCACAATTTTTGCACTGATCAACAGCCATGTCTAACTCATCATAAAATGCGTCAATATCTTCCTCTGAACTATCTGCTGTCGGGGCACAAATCTGTACTAAGTTGATGTCAAATGGTGTGCCGCAAAGTTTTACTAATAGTACTCTATCTGATCTATCCAAAATCCTTTCACAGTTTTTGAGTTCTTTGGATCCAAAATAATACCAACTGCCTTACTATATTCCTTCCCACCCGAGTAAATAATTCTGTGCTGATGTGAATACTTTTCCCCTGCTCCTGGCCATCGCATTTCACTAATTCCTAATATGTTGATGTTCATTCTCTCATACATGTTTATTTGTGTGTGATATAAACTAAAAAAGAACGAGAAAGGCAGAACCAAATATAAGGAGTGAGTATATAACAGTTTTGTGTGTGTGTGTGTGCAAAAAAAAAAAAAAACAGAATATATGGATTTTTTTAAAAGGAGAAGAAAGAAAAAGATCAAAGGTATAACTAGAGTAAGAGAGAAATTTTCAAATACAGCAAATAAACTATTCAAGAGCTAAATTCTCAACTAAATCTTTCAACACTCCCACTTAAAGGACTAAAATTCCCACTCTTGAGTACTTTATTGCACAACCAAACAATATTAACTACACTTGTATGTCAGTAACTGCAAATGGATGACAACATAAACATATCTCTAACAATATCTTTACAGAAAACTTCGACATAAACACATCCCTACCAACATCTTTACAGAAGACCTCCATCAACTTCTCCAAGACCCAACTGTTGCATGTGGGAGCATCCTTGTACAGTAGCAAAATCTGCCTGAACACACTGGGCAATGTGTGCTTGTATTCGTCCATGATACAGCTCTCACACTAAAGCTGTGGAGCAAATATCATCAATAAGATTATTGGTTTGGGTTATACCCCCCTCCCCCCCCCCCCCATAAAAGATATTATTTGAGTTGAAAAAATTTCTTTTTTGTCACTGTGACATCATAATAATGTAACTGGGTAGCGAGAAAGGGTAACTGTCATAGAAGACTTTTATTCTCATAGTCAAAAGTAGGAAAAGCAGTTAATTCTTTGCTCCATTTGTGTTGAATGCTTACTTCCCTGTATGCAGGAAAATCTTTTATGTTAAATTATCAGTAAAAATATCACAAAATCTATTTGTAGTGCTGTGAAATACTGAAATCTTGAAAGATCTGAACATGAAGGAAGATAGGCTAATAAACAGAATCCTATCTCGGAAGCTGAAATATTTTGGTCATTTCAAGCGCCACCATGGATTGGAAAAAAAATTATAGCAGAAGACATGGTACTAGGAAGGAGGGACAGGGGCTGACCGACACGAAGATAGGCACAGGATATAAGTGACTCCTTGAGTATGAAAGCACAAGAGGCGGAAGAACTGGCGAGAGACCGAGTTTCCTTCAGGCAGACCGAGATAAGAGCCAAGTTCTGCAAAAGACCTGCCACATGATGATGATGACAGTGTGTGAATGCTGTGATGAGGTTACGGTAACAGGTTTGCCTGTGTGCTAGGTAGTCATGGGTTTCAACCCCCTGAATTTAAAAAAAATGTAAACAGACTTTGTCACTAAAAGTACTGTAATAGCAACAGCCAGAAGTGGAAATATAAGTCCAATAAGGCCCTAGCAGATCTCAAATAGGGAAAAGGGGGAGGGGAATATTAACAATAAGAATAAAATGACAAGTGTATTATTAGCCCCTGTGTGAGTTTTAGGGCCCTATTATAGGGAAAACAAAAAAGACTTACTGCCTACCCAAAAGCGTGTCATAAGAGTTGACTAATTGGGAGCTTCCCTTGAAATGGGAGTGCATTTGCCTGAAAGGCAAGGAACCAACAGTCTGCACACAAATGTGTCAGACCTGTCAAACGGATGCACATGCAACACTCAGGTTCTGGAACAGGACTGCAGTCCAGAAGTGTACGAACAACCAGAACTTTCAACCAGAGTTTACAGCTGGTGAACGCAAAGAAGAAGAAAAGTGTATAATTATTGATTTTATTTATATTATTACTATTTTCAAAAATGACCTCGACTCCCAGGTCGACCCAGCCTTGAGTGGGTACAGGGTGCAGTCCCAGGAAGTAAAGGCGGCCGGCGTGATGCTGACCATATCACCCATCTTGTGCCGATTGGTCTATAAAAATGTTTCTAGCCCTATTTGCCCTATATGCCTAAAGGCGTGGAAAAGGGTCCTTTACTTCTCTTTTTTTTTTAACAGCTGAAACATATTTTACTGACCTCCTGATAAACAAATATATATTTTTGTAAATGTCAGTTAAATATAAACGATAAAAGTAACATTTACAAACATACATACATTATGAAGAAGAGTGAATAGTTACACTTACACACTAAGTGCACAATGTGCACACACTGACACAAAACAAGGGCTCAGTCTACAAATGAAACTATTTCTAAATTGGAAAGCGAATACATATACTATACTTTAAGATATAAGTATAATTAGTGCTGATAATGGATTCCAAAGTGCAAATTGATGAGACACCATATTGTTTTAGCTGCGCAGTGGACTCATTGTGACCCTGAAAATAGGGGAGAATATTACAACAATTGTTTCAACCTGTTTATCTTCCTAGGCATTCTTGGGGGCGGCCCGACCGGGGTCATGACTCTCTCTTGCTGCACTTATCTGACAAAATGTTTTATAGTACTGAGATTTTGGTGATATGGTCAATACAGTAGCAAATTACCCTCCTACTAAAGTTCGGGGGATAGCCAAGAAAGGGCTCTGCTCCGAACTTCTACCCCCGCAGTATTGCAGCCTGAAATATCCTTTCGGGGCGCAGCCTAATTAAAAATACGGACTTGTCGGAGTTCCCGCCGAGGAACAAATTGCGGCAAAACTAGGAGTACCTTACAATGTCAGGAGACTCAATATTGCAGACGATAGTAGCAGATGATAAAAGCGACCGTTGACAATTTCGAGACATTACAGACGATGAAAGCGATATGGCGGGTAGACCACGCTCTCCCACGCAGATTAGCAATACTGTTCTTCCGATTGAGGATTTAGCAGCGGTAGATGTCAGACTTGTCGGCATGCGCATAACGCCATTAAACTCACCGCTGAGTGTATCCCCCGCGCCGCTACGCGTGGTGCGGATAGGGGGCTAAACTAGGTGCCTGGGACTCACGAGCAAAGTAATTGGAGGAAGTTTCAGGAGATGTGGTAGCTGCTGCTCGTGAGTCCCAGCCATCTAGTTTAGCCCCTATCCGCGGTGCGGGGGATACGGTTAGCGGTGAGGCATAGTCACAGAAACAGGTCCGCAAGTAACATATCGCTGAGACCCTGTTAGAGCATTTGTTACGTTTTTCAGAGCCGATCCTAGATTTGCCGCGATTTTTTCGTCGGCAGAAAGTTCGACAATGGAAAGTGTCAACGGTCGCTATTTTCGTCATCTGCAGTGTTGCGTCTCTTAGAATTGTCAGGTAATCAGAAACAATAAAAACAGGTCCGCAAGTAACACATCGCTGAGACCCTTTTAGAGCATTTGTCTCGTTATACGGAGCCAACATATTTTTAATTGGACTGCGACCCGAACGGATATTCCAGGCCGCAATACTGCGGGGGTAGAAGCTCGGAGGAGAGAAGGTGCACTTACTCAAGTTACTGTACTCTTAAGTTTTATTCAATACATAATAACAAAACTGCACAACCATCTTCAAATTTCACTTACCATGTGCTCGACAACTGAACCTACAAACGTTGTGAAGAAAATACTATTATTAATACACAGAGACTGTCAACTTATATTACTCCTTGGTTTGGAGTACTATTCATAGGCAGTTAAAAACTTAAATCGCGGGATTTGCCGAGATTTTCAAAAGAATTGAATATGACTGAAGGCATCCTGAATCCAGCCGACATTGTTTATATGTTCGATCGGTAGCGTTATTAATGACCGAACGTGAAAAAAAAAAATAGTCATTATTTATAACATAACAAGATAAGAGAAATATGTGTTCGTGAATCATACACTGCCATTTGTTGTCCAGGAATAATTTTACATTTTAAAGTTATAGCAAAAACTCAGTAGTGTTAAATGGAACAATATTTATGAAATATCTGTTTTTGTTTATGACCAAACTGTGTAATTTCACCAATATTCTGCTACTGGTACAAAACATAGATTCGGTTAACTTGAAAAATCAAATTAAATTGATATTCCCATCTTCCAATGTTTTTCCTTTGTCTGCACGTCTGCAAAAAGGTATTTTTCATCTTGAGAGCAGTAACTACCCGCACCTAACATTGTGGCATAACACCAACATCCTTTGTCATATGTTTTATTTTTCACTCTATAAAGTCCTCCTTTCGAACAGCGTAGAGGGATTAGAAAATTCAATATTGTCTGTCCAAAGGCACAGTGAAGCTCAAAATCTGTTCTTGAATTTGAAGAAAACGAAAATAATGTCCACAGATACAACTGGATGTCACCCAAAAATAACAATAAATGGTGAATAAATTGAAAATGTCACAAACTTTGAATATCTAGGCTCTATAATAAATAGCAATGGAGACTGTTTGACAGAAATTCAAAGGTAGATTGCCATAGCAATGTAAAGATTAAACAACCTAATAAGTATGTGGTTAAGCACCAGCAAGGAGATCAAAAGTATAATTTTGAAAGCACGCATCTTCCCTGTAGCAACATACGGATGTGAGTCGTGGACTTTCTCCCAGTCCTTAAGAAAGAGAATAGGGGCTTTTGAGCTGAAATGCCGTAGAAAGATTCTCAGAATATCTTGGACGAAAAAAAAGGAGAAATAATGACATCTTGAAAGATATGAACATCAAGGAAGATTGTCTAATAAACAGCATCCTGTCTGGGAAGTTGAAATATTTTGTTCATATCAAGCGCCACGACGTATTGGAAAAAAATCATAGCAGAAGGCTTGGTACCAGAAAGGAGTGGCAGGGGCCGACCAACACGAAGATGGGCACAGAATATAAGTAACTCATTGAGTATGAAAGTGCATGAGGCGGGAGAGCTGGCGAGAGACCCTGTTTCTTTCAGGCAAACCGTGATGAGAGCGACGTTCTGCAAAGGACCTGCTACGTGATGATGATGATGATATAAAGGCATAGCACCACGTGCCATGGAGGCTTAGATCACCCCTGAAACTCCTAATGGAATTAGCTGACACGACAACTTGAACAACTGACTAAGACCCCGGCACTTAACTTCTCAATACAACACTCATCCCATTTACTTGAATTTTTTATTTTTTTCCTCTAAATAAGTCAAAGCACAATATGCTGTGACCCCTCAGTGGAGTCAAATGTCATGGAGACTCAGGGCTGTAGTGGCTAAAACTCTCGGGCAGTGGAGCACACCAACTGTTCCCCCTTGTGAGTCTCTAGGTTTAGCCTTAAACGCGAAAAGGGCGCACTCAGGTGGTAAGACCTCTGACCTGGTAAACCTTTCTACAGCCAAGACCGTTGTGCGTGACCGAAAAGGCACACCCTTCACAAGATGCCCCCGTTTACCAAGACCTCGCGGTCTGGGACAAAACCTAATAGGCCTAGAGGAGACAACCTCGTTTAAAATTTAAAAAAAAAAAAACTTCAAACAAAGCTTACAATTAGTCGACTTTTTTTTACGATTTAAAAAAAAAACTTAAAAGAAAGTTTACAATTAGTCGACTTTTACGACACGCTTTTGGGTAAGCAGTGGGTCTATTCTTGTTTTCCCTACAATGAGGTTTCGGAATCCACGCGAGTTGGACCATTAGTGAAATTAGAAGAAGCCTAAAGTGGATCTACGTGCTGAGATGCTGAATGGCTGTTTACATTTCAGTCTTAAATGTGGACGTCTAGTCAACGAGAGAGGGGCGCCAGGCGTGTGGACTCCATAGGAACATCCATTGCTTTTTCTCTTGCAGGCAGGCTCTATTAGGGTGACTGGCTACTTCCTGCTTAATAACAACTTTATCATAGGGATTTTTCATATTTCAAGAACTGTCGCCAGAGCTACAAAGCACGTGCTCTGCGTTTGACGTCTTTTTCGGTGAGCAGCGAAGAGAGAGTAAAGAGGAGAAAACAAGGATGTAATGAGAGACGAAAGCAGAGAAATATAAGGGCTGGAGCCAGGAGATGTGGGCGAAAAACAGAGCGTCTGGGTTCAACCATTTAAGAGTGTACTTGTGGAATTGTTATAGCGCCAGACAGAAAAGGTCCATACTAGAGAGTTTGATATACAATTTTGATGTAATCATGCTTCAGGAGCTGAATGCAGACAAATATCATTGCCCCGGATATGTTAGCCATGTAAATCCATGGGAGACATGGGTAATGTCAGCTAGTGAAGGAGGGATTGAAACATGCGGTGCTGGGCCTGAGTCGGTGGAGTCATGATGCTTTAGAGGTGCAAAGAATACAGACCAAGATTAGTGGCCTGAAGAAGGAATCAGGCTTTTGAATGTAAATGCTAAAGATGCATTTTACGAATTAGATATTTAGAACACAAAACTAATAAATATGTCAGAGACCAAAAATACAAATTTGCTGGACACCAGGAGCCTCTCTTGGCAGTGGTGAAATATCGCAAGCTATCTTGGTTTGGTCACGTGGTGAGACATGATTCAATTGCAAAGACTGTACTTCAAGGAACATGGGGGGGGGGGGGGGGGGTAGACGAAGAAGAGGAGGGAAAGAAGAACCTGGAATGAAAAAAGAAATGGACAGGGCTAAGTTATCATACACTTATTCATCAAGACAGAGACGGATGGTGGGTTTTATGTGCTAGTGCTTCCATCAATACACCTCCACGACCCTAATGGGTCAAGGGTTATGTTATGTCAGTGGCCTTGGTTGGAACATAATATATGTATAAGCTGCTACTGCTACTACTGCACCTACTACTGCTACTTTTACTTCAACTACAACTGCACTTGCTACAAATGCTGCTGTTGCTACTACTACAACCACTACTACTACTAACACTGCCACCACCACCATAACCACTAATACTACTACAATAACTACTGCTACTTCTGCTGTTACTACTACTACTAATACTACAACTGCTGTTGCTGCTGCTACTGCACCTACTACTGCTATTACCTCTGTTACTACATTTAATACTACATCTACTACTAATGCTGCTGTTGCTACTTCTAGCATTATCGTAACCACTACTGCTGCTGCGGCTGCTGCTACTACTACTATAGCCTTTTCTCTCCATATTTATGTCATTAAAAAAACGGTTGTGACGAGTGTAGATTTTGTTTTATATTTGCCCTTTATGCAGGAAGTTGTGGCAATAGCCTCCCCTGCTCTATTATATGGAAATTATTACTGTAATTAAGTCCACCAAAGCACAGTTACAGTTTGAGGATAAGCCACCCAAATCTCTCCTGCCTTTTCCCCGTGTCATCTATTATTTGGTAACTGATCGTCAGTTTTAATTATAACAACGAAAACAAAACAAACTTAAAGTCTTTGATAAAAAGTTTAAAAAAAAAAAAAAAACGTCGAGACGATGGCTGCGCCTTAAGGCGCCCCGGAGTGCTCCGGCATATGTCCCTATTTGAAGCCATTTAGGTTGCTTTTCTTGGCGGCGTTAGATGGTCCTGGTCTATCCTCCTGGAGATGACTGGGTAGTAATTAAAGATCTTTTACCCCACCAGGACATCACACAAGCGATAAACAACCGATGACACAAAGTGCCACCATGTGGATGAGGATCCCCCGTGGAGAGGTCCCAGAAACCGCGTTCAGCCATTAGACCATATTTATGGATGGGCTATATTGCGGCCCCTGACAAGAGAAAGGGTGGGGCTTCAAAATAGAGAAAAAGGAGATGACAGAGTAATGTAGGTAGGCCGACTGACTGACTTTCTACCCCACCAGGACATCACACAAGCGATAAACACCCGATGACACAATGTGCCATCATGTGAGTGAGGATCACCGTGGAGAGGTCCCAGAAACCGCGTTCAGCCTTTAGGCTATATTTTTGGGCAGGCTATATTGCGGCCCCTGGCAAAAGCCAGGGTAGGGCTTCAAATAACGAAAGATTTCATCCTAAAAAGGACGGGAAGTAGTAGGTAGGTACTGTTGGCCATATTTAATTACATGTGACTGATAAGTCTGTGCTGTGCTGTGTTATTGTTTAGAACCAATGAAATATTACTGTGTGTGCGAAATATACAAAACAGTCTAGTAGGCACATTTCGCATATCACATCCTCACACACTTCAAAACTTCACCAGTCACACTGAGTGTTAAAAGCATCAAATCCTGTACTGTAGTGAAAGTAAAAGTATGCCCCTTAGTTAATTGTATGCACTCCCCCTGATTGAACAAGGTACACAATCATAAATACTGTTAATTTCAAGTTCGATAATAAAGTAAAAATTGTATTTTGACGGTTTTCTTTAATTAATGTGAAGGAGAACGTTAAATAAATATATTCTATAATGAACTCAAATTGTAAATAACATCGTTATAAAATAAAATAGACTATAGAATATTTTATATTCTGCCAAGATAACATCCATTAGAATGAAACAGTTAACTTAGTAGTAATCTAATCTTGCACTCCCCATGATTGAATAAGGTTTATGACCGTACATAATTTGTTAATTTGAAGTTCCGTAAAAATGCAACAAATTTAAAATTCCTTATTTTTTTGTTAAGAACATTATTATTTTTAAAAGATACATAGTGGTTTTATAGAGAAATATAATCTTTAATGTGTGTTCGTATTTATAGAAAACTTTTTTTTATATGCAACAGATTATAAAATAGTTTATTTTAAGGAAAGAATAATTATACTATTCAGAAACATTAAACCCTGCAGAAATTACATAATGTACTGACTTTGGCTTATAATGCACGTTTAGCCCTCTGAAGAAGCCCGGTTGGTTACTGGGCAGCGAACCCATGGTAAATGGAAACGACGCGACCTCGCCGGTCACACAGTCCTTTTATGTGGTCAAGGTACTCGCAGAGTCTGATAATGGCCTGTCAGACTTGAAAAGCTTAGGATCACGCCAGTTTCCTCCCTGAACACATGCATAGTTCGAGGGTTGCTGTCTGGGGAGTGTTTGGCTGGGTGTGTCTCCTGAGCACTATAATGAAATAAACAGATACACAGAACTGGGGTGGCCTCTAGTGTTTACACTAGTCCTGGTTCACCGGCGGCATAGCTGTCGGGCGCCAACCTGATTAGTAAGCTTCAACTGCGAATGCTGAAGGATCGGAGCGTGGCTGGCACTATCACTTTTGTAATTTTGTTGTGTGACTCCAATCCAATTGTCATAATTCATTTTTTTTCCACGAAACTGATAATATTTAACTTATGCTTCGTATTTTAAATGCGATGAATAATGCTTAAAATAATCAATGTGAGAATAAAGCACATCAAACAGTAGCAGTATTTATCTTCGAAAAGAATATATCTTGATTCAAAAAGGGAATAAAAGAACATTTCTTAAGGATTAATGAACATGTAGAATATAATCATTATAGTCAGCAAATTGTTTTGCGCAATCAGCAAATTCAATAAGCTTCATATTTTTCGTAAATGCTACGGACATGTGGTTTTATGAACTAATGATGAGAATCTAACTGAGAACTGCTAAATTTTTAGAGCATGTTTTAAAATCACCTTAAAATACGTATTAGATTCCCAGAATAAATTTAACAAACTGAACACACAAACACACACACACACACACACACACACACACACACACACACACACACATACACACAGGCACACACAAATGAGGCTAGAAACATTTTACAGAGAATTAAGCATTCTATAAAGTTTACTCTAGACCTGTTTCACCTTCATGATAGTCATTGGACACCAAACTAATAAGCTTAGCTTTATCTTTAAAGATCTGAGCAAGCCTGTTTAACCCTTTTAAAAAGTGTATGGCTCTTATAGGTAAAAGCTGATGCTCTGACAGTATCTTCATCTTCCACGAATCTCCACTTCCCTATGTTTTAATATATGTCTTAAATTGTACGAATTAATTTTTGATCCAATCGCGTATAAGTAACTTGCTTCCCGTTACGTGTATCTACCGTGCAGGCATGTCGCACATTTGAATAGTGATGCTAGCGTAGATACAGAATATCATACGACTCGTCGCAGTTTACTCTATTCACTATTTGAAATCCTCATGTTACAATATCAAAAGTCTTTCAGCTACTGTCCTTACTGTCTAAAATTTTAATACCGCCATTTACTCTCGATTTTAATTATAACAGCGTTTATAACTGACCGACACAACAGCTTTTACACACAACCATTCTTTGCGAAACCCAACACCGTGCCCTAACCGTTTGCGTTGCTTTCCCAGAGAGTCGAAATCATATCTGAGCTATGTTACGCAATCACCTGTTTTTCTTGCATCAGTGAAATTTGTTGACTCTCCTTGCTTGGTAAACATTGTTGCTAACTCCCTGATGTTCTTAGATCATAGGGCTTTCTTCTTAGGGTCTTCTATCTCTCTCTCTCTCTCTCTCTCTCTCTCTCTCTCTCTCTCTTTCTCTCTCTCTCTCTCTCTCTCTCTTTCGTTGTTTCTTTCTCTCTCTCTCACACACACCCACACAAACACACACCATATCTTTCAGATGACTTTTACTTACTTACTTCTGCCTTTATATCCTTTAATGTAGCATAGGCCCTAAACAACACAAGCCAAGACGCTATCGCATGCACCTCTCCCCGTGTACTCCCCATCTTTTGAATTTCACTCTCTAGCTCCGTTCTCCGTGTGTATTTTGGTGTTCCTTTATTTCTATGCTCTCCTCATTATTTAGGAAACTATGTGGGTCCCACTGTAAAGACATCCTAGTTATATTGTTATCAGATTTTCTCAACGTGTGTCTTATCCAACGCTAGCATCTTTTCTTCCCTCTTGGTCCAAATTTGCTCTACATTTGGAAATCCAACAACTACTGTAGAGGAACGAAACTCCGACTCCACAAGAGCATCATTTTGCCAGTTCTTCTTTATGGAGCGGAATGCTGGAGAATGACCAAAAAGAATGCACACAAGCTGTCCACCTTCCATCACACATGTCTACGTAGATTTATCAAAATTTTCTTGCCAGATACAATCTCAAACACTAAACTACTTCAAGTCACAAACCAAGAAACTTTAGACAGTATGATTACCAAGAGAAGATGGAAATGGCTTGGCCACGTTATGAAAATGAATTCTGATATACCTGCCAAAACAGCTCTCTCATGGACACCAGAGGGAAAGAGAAAACAGGGGCGCCCAAAAACAACATGGAGACGAACTATGGAAAGTGACCTGAGTGCGGCATCTTTGACATGGAAAACTGCACTGAAGACTGCACAGGACAGGAAAGCGTGAAAAGTCCTCTCTGAAGCTTCATGTGCCACTAGGCATGACGATAACAGATGCTGAATGCTGATAAAGCTCTACATTAGTGAATCTAACATACAATTCCGTTCCCTCTACTCTGCGCAGTTAAAGACTGTTTATAGTTCATTAGTAGATGCATTAGTTCTGCATTTTTCAGTTCCATACACCAGTACAGATTTGACATTGAAATTACATTATGGAAAAAACGATTGTCATTTGTATTCGTATTTTAATATCTCTATCACTTCTTCCATCTTTACTTATATTATTGCCAATAGTTGTACGACTCTACGATGCAGCACTACAGTAGTAGTAAAAGCATCAACAGTAGTAGAAGCATCACTACAGTTGTTGTTGTTCGTCCATTACAAGAGATTATGACCAGTCCTTTCATCCAATGTTGACTGGATTAGGTTTTGTGAGTGCGCAGATGACTGATGAGGCTAATTCTAGCGCTGAAAGTTCTTGAGCAGTGTGGACAGGAAATGGAAGCCGCATCTCTCTGCTGATCTGCTGAAGTGTTTTTACAGGTTGTTTTCTTTTCTAAATTGCTGCTGCAGTTTTAGCAGCTTATTTAGGGGTATGTGTGGTCTCGATGCCTAGTGTCTGCCTCTAGTGCTACAGGTTTCGGGTTCGATTCCTGGTAAGGGCTGGGATTTTTTTCACGTGTACTTGCACTTCTAGTAATTCCCCCTAATCTCTGGGTAGTGAGATCGGACGTCCGTGTGAATTGTTGCACAAGTAAAAATTCCCTGGCAATTGAAAATCTAAAAGAGTAGCCTAGCGGCGCTACCCGGGCTAAATTTGGAGTTAAAAATCTACCCAAAGAATTTCAGGATCCTCACCGGTGCTACAGAGCCTGTGCACTGTGATGAGCTTTTTTCGGACTTGAGTTAGAAGAAGAACAGAGCGCTTATGGGTTACTACCAGTGTGCCATCATGTTGATCCGCTGTTCAAAACCTCAAAAACCTAAAAACCTCTTGCAGTTTCACAGGCCATGAAAAGAGGGACGCCAGGATTAGCAGTCACATGGAGCGGTTCCCAGGTTTTAAGATCAACACAAAAGTCTTTCAGTGAGGTCTAAAGGCTGTTCTCAGAACGCTTCTTCTGTACACTTTAAGAGCGTTTTCCTTTTAGTAGTTTACCATAGAAAATTCCTTTTAGCAGTAGGTGGTCAGGCTCGCCGACCATTTGACCTGCCCAACGAAGTTGTGGGTGTTTTAGAATCAAGTAAATACTTAACAGTCCAGCTCTGTCAAGGACTTCAGTGTCAGGAATCCTGTCTTGCCATTTTATGTCCAGCAACCTTTTGAGGCAGACTTTGTGGAAATGGTCCAGCTTCTCAGTTTGGCGCTGGTAAACGGTCCATGTTTCACATGCATAGAGAAGTACATGAAGTACGAAAGCTTTGTACCGTTTGAGCTTTGTCTGCAGGTTGATACCAGCTCTACCAAATGCGCTGCTGGCTTTGGATATCCTAAACGTTGTGGGATGGATGAAAGGATGACTTGAGCTGTGATTTTGATTGAAGCGAAGAAAAGTTGCGCAATTCGTCGACCTCACCCTTTCACCTAAGTCCATCTAAGTCAAGTGGCAAGACGAATCAAGACGTCTGAAAATGAACTCGGCAGTGGAGGGCCAGGCCTCGTTGGTGCCTTGCTGTGCTCAAGGCTCTCTACAGAGCCTGCTAGTAGTCGCCTTTTTGTCCGTTGAAACAAGGTGGTTCTATCCGCACAGTCCGTGGAATCCAGACTTTGCATGCTGGGTATTTCAGTAACTCACCGATACGTTTGGGCTGATCGGCTACCCTCTCCTGGTTCACCCAGCCCGTCAATTATGTTGCCCTTAGGGGTGGCTGCTTTCGCATGCTGACAGCTACTAGGAGCCACAGGAGAGAGCTGGATGTCATCATTGGCCCAGTGATTGGCCAACTACACTAAAAAAGAATTGCAAGGTAGTAGTACCAATTGTAGTAGTAATAGCAGTAGTAGCAGCAGCAGCAGCAGTATTAGTGGTGGTGGTGGTGGTAATAGTAGCAGTATTGTTGGTGTTGGTGGTGGTAGTAGTATTAGTAGTAGTCAGGACTTTTTTCTATTAAAAATTGTACCGATTTTCACCACAATGTATCTGTTACAGCAACGTTGAAAAACAATGCTTTCAAAAGGTGCCATAACTGAAATACTGTTGCGTATAGCTAGCCAGACCTGTCTTGCTATTAAACCTAGCTACATTCTTAAAAAAAAAAATGCTTCAAACAAATATCAAAACAAACAATTAAAAAGTCATTTGTAAGGCAAGAGAACATCAAACAGTCGACAAGCCAACAAGCCAACTGTATCACGTATCAAGTGATCCCAACTTTGACACACCCAGTTATCCTTATAGAGAAAGAATGATAAATTATAAATGCAGTCTTAATACCAACCACGTGCTATCAGTGTCAGACATGTATTGACATGTGAACACACTTCTATTAAAGGATCAATTCCCAAATAGCACAGACGGGTCCAAAGGAAAAGATAACAAGCTAGGAATATGATTATACATTCCGCCATATAAACTTAAAAAAAAAAAACTAAACCATACCTGACAGTCTACCAATTGTCACTGCCGAAATGATTGCTGCACTAAAAGCTATTGGAATGGTACATGACAACCCTCCGAAACAACTAACAATTTTATCAGACTTCCTATCCATTGTCCAGGCTTTACAACATTCACAAATATGTAGCAGACCAGACTTAACATGGCTACCACATATCTAAACACACGAGAATGCTCAGTGCTTGTTGTTTGGATACCAGCTCACGGTGTAATACATGGTAATGACATTGCAGATAGGGAGGGGAAAAAGATAGATCAAATCAAAATAGTATAAATACAAGTATGTGCACAGGAGACATAAAATCACTGATTACAAATGTATATTAGATAAATGGTCCGTGAATTGGGACCACACCCTATAGGGTTATCAAATCGTCCTGAAAGACATAGTCAGATAACAGATGAACAATCGTAAATTGCTTACACTACTATCTGGATGGTCTCACTTGACTATGCAGGAAGAGACCTGTAATACATGCCAGAAATACAAAAAATATAGAGCACTTTTTGCTGAAGTGTGTGAAATATGAAAGTAGTATTAACAACTGCAGCAACAGTAGTAGTAATAGTAGTTGTTGTTGCTGTTGTTTAGTAGTAGTTGTAGTGGTATTAATAGCAACATCAGCATTAGTAGTAGATGCAGTAGTAGCAACAGCAGCAGTAGCAGCAGCAGCAGTAGCAGCAGTAAATGTAGTAGTAGTTGTAGTAGTAGTAGTAGTAGTAGTAGTAGTAGTAGTAGTAGTAGTAGTAGTAGTAGTAGTAGTAGTAGTAGTAGTAGTAGTAGTAGTATTAGTTGTAGTAGTAGTAGCGGCAGCAGCAGCAGCAGCAGTAGCCGAAGCAGCAACAAAAGTTATAGTAGTAGCAGAATAGTAGTAGTAGCAGCAGCAGTTAGTAGTAGTAGTAGCAGCAGCACCAACCGTAAGTATCTAACATACTGTGTTTGAGTCCGTGCGTATTGTCGTATGGTCCCTACTAAGTGCTGACTGACTGGCTTTGTACCATCATGTGGGTGAAGATCACTGTGGAGAGGTCCCAGAAACCGCCTTTAGCCATTAGGCAATGTTTATGGCTATGCTATATTGCGGCCCCTGGCAAGAGCCCTATGGCTTCAAATAACGAAAAATTGCATCCTAAAATTGACGGGAAGCGATTAAAAATGTCAAACTTCCTACTAAGGGACATAACTTGATAATTTATAAACACCTAGTTCTGCCAAGTTAAGTGAGCTTGATTTTCAAACTGACATTTCAGTCAACAAAGCCTTTAATTTTTCAATGTTAAGCAAACTTATTTCGGCATGGATTTTCAAGTAGGGCATGAAATGTCAAAATTGATAGATGCCTTCCTGCAGAATATTGAAGAAGTATGAAGTATTTCACGCCAAGAGCTCTTTAATTGAAAAATTATCCAAAGCTGAACCGTTTTTATCCTTTACGTCCTTCTTAAAACGTAATTTTTTGTTATTTGAAGCCCCACTCTGGCTTTTGCCAGGGGCCGCAATATAGGCAGGTCATCATTATGGCCAAATGTCTGAACGCGGTTTCTGGGACCTCTCCACGGTGATCCTCATCCGCATGGTGGCACTTTGTGTCATCGGGTGTTTATCGCTTGTGTGATGTCCTGGTGGGGTAAAAAGCCAATCCAATCCAACCGTTTTTAATTGAAGAGCTGGGTGTAAACCAATTTCTCGAAAAGGGGAAGTAGCGGACACGAGCGAAACCCCTTATGTTCTGAATAAGTTAATGAGTGCGGATGTCCAAGAAAGGTCAAATACGTTAAATGGAAAGATCAACTGTTCGTTTGCTAGTCACCGAACCAAAGAAGATGAAGATGAGATATTTGATACATTTCCTCCTCCGCCTTTCATCTCTCGAGGACACAGTAGAGAATCGGTGGGGAGAGGGGGGGGTGGAGGAAGAGAGGGCCTGCCGTATGCAACATAAGATTCTCTGGAATCAACAAGGTAAAAGAAACAGACACGCCAAAAACACACTGTTAAATGAGAGACGGAAGTTGGTGAAATGGAAAGTGTTATCGGCTTAAAAAGTCAGTTGCATATCCTTAACAGGGCGGTGCAGAACCCATCCCAGCATTATTTTTTTTTTTTTGGGCTGATGTGGTTTTTCTAAGCAATTTTACATTAAGTAGTTTGCCATTGCTGACCGAACGGTCA
Source organism: Candidula unifasciata (assembly GCA_905116865.2). NCBI lineage: Eukaryota > Metazoa > Mollusca > Gastropoda > Stylommatophora > Geomitridae > Candidula > Candidula unifasciata. Next base: position 934,395 of record CAJHNH020005445.1, read on the forward strand.
GCTCTCGGTTCCGCTGTCGAAACCAACGCAAGACTAATCGTCCGCAGCAGGGATCAACCACGGCACCCTGGCATTACGAAGCGCGTTCGCAACGCCTAAGCCACAGACGCTGACGTTAGCAGTATATTATGGTAAAATATTGGGATTTCTAAAGTAAAATTTTAAATTTTTTAAACCTGGAACCTTTGATCCAACTGAAATTTTTATAAAAGGCTTTTTGTCCTCGAAATAATTTCAAACTACAACGTAAACCCATTTCAAATAGCTCTGGCAGTAGCCGTAATAGCAGCTACAGCAAGAGTAGTAGAAGGAGTAGTAGTGATGGCGGTGCTTTTGGTGGTGATGGGAGTACTGCTGGGGTTGGTGGTGATGCTATTAATGATGGTGGTGATGGGTCTGTTAATAATGATGGTGGTGATGGTGCTGTTATTAATGATGGTGGTGATGGTGCTGTTATTAATGATGGTGGTGATGGTGCTGTTATTAATGATGGTGGTGATAGTGCTGTTATTAATGATGGTGGTGATGGTGCTGTTATTAATGATGGTGGTGATAGTGCTGTTATTAATGATGGCGGTGATGGTGCTGTTATTAATGATAGTGGTGATGGTGCTGTTATTAATGATGGCGGTGATGGTGCAGTTATTAATGATGGTGGTGATGGTGCTGTTTTTAATGATGGTGGTGATGGTGCTGTTATTAATGATGGTAGTGATGGTGCAGTTATTAATGATGGTGGTGATAGTGCTGTTATTAATGATGGTGGTGATGGTGCTGTTATTAATGATGGTGGTGATAGTGCTGTTATTAATGATGGCGGTGATGGTGCTGTTATTAATGATAGTGGTGATGGTGCTGTTATTAATGATGGCGGTGATGGTGCAGTTATTAATGATGGTGGTGATGGTGCTGTTATTAATGATAGTGGTGATGGTGCTGTTATTAATGATAGTGGTGATGGTGCTGTTATTAATGATAGTGGTGATGGTGCTGTTATTAATGATGGTGGTGATGGTGCTGTTATTAATGATAGTGGTGATGGTGCTGTTATTAATGATGGTAGTGATGGTGCAGTTATTAATGATGGTGGTTGTCACATATCACTCCTGTCACGTGCCTGATATAAGGATTTCTCCTTCAGAACCAACAGCACTCAGAAATAATTATGTTGACTCGTTTGGCTCGTATTGGTCTAAGGGATGCCCCGTATCCAATATACGCTCAACTTATTTCTGGAGTAGGGCAATTCAAGTTTTGGCACTACAAAATATATATGTATATGAATACAATATTCCTAGGCACACTTGGCTGGACACCCCCACTACTATTAAAAGAAAGCCCCCAGGTTATGATAGTTTATTATCATAACCATGTTAACACATATAATATTTATGACTCATACACACAACAATGCTAAACACTTAGAAAGGTGAAATAGAGACACCTAAGTCAGCCATGAAAATGAATGCATGTAATCAATTCAACATATATATATATATATATATATATATATATATATATATATATATATATATATATATATATATATATATATATATATATATATATATGATATATATATATATATATATATATATACATATAATAGTGAAGCAGATGCCAGATCTCAGTGGATGGATCCCAGAATACAATGACCAGAATCACCAGAATTCTTAACAGCCAGAAAGTCTTGGAGGTAACACATTTTCATCCCTGGAATACATTGGAGCTGTGGGGAATATAGCATGATATAGACATAACTGGACTTATCCTAGTTCTGCTGTTGATGCTTCCCTCAGCTCCTGGTGATTCGACTGTCTATGACCCTGGTACTTCTGCTTCCAATGGATCAGGTAGTCCTCACCATCGAGGACACAGACACAGTATGAGTACTCAGCACGTCTTTCCCACCAGTCAAGTCACAGCCTGTTTCTGAACTCCACCAAGCTCCTGAAGACTGGTCTACTCGAGTATAAATATACTCTCTATAAATGTTCACATGCCCTGGAGTCACTCACATGTTCTCGCACTGTTAGGATGTTTGGGGTATATGGCATCCCATACTGATGATGTTAGGAAACTTCACAGGTGTTAGCTGGTGGGTAGTTGGTTGATAGGTTGGTTGGTAATAGGTTGGTGGGTGTTGGTTGGACTGTGATTTTTCAGCCAGCTCTTCACAAAGGTTTCATCCCAAGCATAGGAAAAGTCCTCGACACTACAGACCGCCTTCTGAAAGTGAAATTTGCTGGCGTCGATGCATACATCTGAACGCTAGGAAAGCCGGCAGAAACAATGCCCGCAAAAATTCAAGTCAGGCGTCGGTAAGAAGAAGTTCCTTGTATACATGAGCAAGGAGTAAACCGGTTTCTAAGAATAGTAAAAAAACTCCAGCAATATTTATCACACAGTTGCAAATTTGAAAATGACGCTAATTCAAAGCAACTGGAAGATGTAGGTATCATAATTCTCTCTGATCAAGGCATATATCGATATAAGGGACTATATACCTTTCCGGACGAGTCCAAGTTTGAAAGTTTTGTCGAGCATAGGTAATACAGGTCCCGACTCTTTTAGGGGAGATTTGTAATGGCTTGTCATTCCTTGACAGTGGTGATGGTGATGTTATTAATGATGGTGGTGATGGTGCTGTTAATAATGATGGTGGTGATGGTGCTGTTTTTAATGATGGTGGTGATGGTGCTGTTAATAATGATGGTGGTGATGGTGCTGTTATTAATGATTGTGGTGATGGGTCTGTTAATAATGATGGTGGTGATGGTGCTGTTATTAATGATGGTGGTGATGGGGCTGTTAATAATGATACTTGTGATGGTAGTACTGCTAGTGGTGTTGGTGCTTTTTGTGGTGGTACTGATGGTGGTCGTACTGTTTGTGATGGTGGTGGTGCTGTTGGTAGTGGTGGTGGTAAAAACCTGCAGAAAGATGAACAAATTCATCACCCTAGCCACTATAGACAATACAGAAAACCACGACATTTCTAATCAGTATCAAACGTACTCTCATGCAGACACACTGACTTAGAAAGTAACCCCTAATAAGTTGACATCTTGTGCAATATATCCTTGTCATTGAGAGTTAGAAAAAGAATTCTTGCTTGCTACATACATCCAGTTTTAATATATGGCTATGAATCCTGGACAATCGGTAGGCAGGCCAAACAATTTCTAGAGGCCTCAGAGATGTGGTTTTACATAAGAATGCTTAGAATACTTTGGACAGCCAAAAAGAGCAACCAAGAGGTTTTAAAAGAGGCGGGAGACCGAAGACAACTTATCAGAGACATCAGAAGGAGACAGTCATCATTTTTTGGCCATGTTATGAGAAGAGGGAAAGTAGAACATGTTGTGACCACTGGAAAGATCTGTGGAAGGAGAGATAGAGGAAGACAACGAGAGAAGATGCTTGACAGTCTTGTTGCATGGCATAGAGGTGTGTCGGCACACGAACTGATACATGCTGCAGGAGATCGCAGATTATGGAGAGGCATGATCGCCTACGCGAGACGGCAAGGCACCTGATGATGATGATGAATAGGTTGACTCTTACAACATGCTTGTTAATGAGGCGGTGGGTCTATTCTTGTTTCCATAATGAGGCTCCAGAACCCACATGAAGATAGTACTAAAGCTGTGGACAATTATTGTCCAACGACATTTAATTTCTGTGTCCTCATGTTAGAGGGCCATGAAATGGCAGACAGCCTGAGCTTATATCTACATATAACGCAGAATTTCAAATACACGCGAAACAACACCAAAGAATTGGACGGTGAAACTCGAGCATGTGCAAAAGGATTGCGGCATAGACTTAAGTTTACATGGTGGGTACCAGGTGCAGTCCTGAGAAATAAAGGCGGCCGGTGTGATGCTGACCACATCAACCACCAAGTGCCGATTGGTCTATAAAAATATAGGTCTAGCCCTAGATTCCCAATACGCCTAAAGGCGTTGAAAAGGGACCTTAACCATTACTTTACTTAAATTTACATTGTTTTGTTCAAAGCTTTTTTTCTTCTTTATTTTTTAAATGTACTGCCAGTCCTTTTAAAAATACTGCAGACAAAATTGATTAAGTAACAGCAGTAACAGCAGTAGTAGGGGCAGTAGTAGTAGCAGCAGCAACAGCAGTTGTGGTATTAGTAGTAGCAGCAGCAGCAGTAGTAATAGTACTAGTGGTTGTGGTGGTGGTAGTAGTGGTAGTGGTAGTAGTGGTTGTAGTAGTAGCAACAGCAGCATTTGTAGCAGGTGCAGTTGTAGTAAAAGTAGCAGTAGTAGGTGCAGTAGTAGTAGTAGTAGTAGCAGCAGTGGTGGTAGCAGCACTACAGTAGTAGTAGCAGCAACAGTAGTAGAAGCATCACTACAGTTGTTGTTGTTCGTCCATTAGAAGAGATGATGACCAGTCCTTTCATCCAATGTTGACTGGATTAGGTTTTGAGGGTTCGCAGATGACTGATAAAGCCAATTCTAGCGCTGAAGGTTAATGCGAAATGTAGACAGGGAATGGCAGTCGCATGTCTCTGCTGATTTGCTGAAGTGTTTTTCTTGGTTTGTCTTTTCTGAATTGCTGCTGCAGTTCTAGCAGCTTCTTTAGGGGGATGTGTGGTCTCGAGGCCTAGTGTCTGCCTCTAGTGCTACAGGTTTCGGGTTCGATCCCTGGTAAGGGCAGAGATTTTTTCACGTTGACTTGCACTTCTAATAATTTCCCCTGGTCTCGGGTTAGTGATATCGGACGTCCGTGTGCATTGTTGCGCACGTAAAAAATCCCTTGGCAGTTAAATATAGAAAAGAGTAGCCAAACGGTGCTGCCCGGGCCAAATTTGGAGTTAAAAATCTACCCAAAGAATTGCAGGATTCCCGCCGGTGTTACACAGCCTGTGCACTGTGATGAGCTTTTTCCAGACTCAGGCTTGAGTTAGAAGAAGAATGGAGCGCTTATGGGTGACTACCCGTGTGCCATGATGTTGATCTGTTGTTCAAAACCTCAAAAAATCTCAAAACCTCTTGCAGCTTCACGGGCTACATCTACTCGATGAAAAGAGGAGCGCCAGAGTTAGTAGTCACATGGAGCAACTTCCCAGGTTTTAGGATTGATACAAAAGTCTTTCAGTGAGGTCTTAAGGCTATTTTTGAAACGCTTTTTCTGTCCACCCTAAGAGCGTTTTTCTTTTAGTAGTTCACCAAAGAAAATTCTTTTTAGCAGTAGGTGGTCAGGCACGCCGACCATATGACCTGCCCAACCAAGTTGTGGTTGTTTTAGAATCAAGTAAATACTGGACAGTCCAGCTCTGTCAAGGACTTCAGTGTCAGGGATCCTGTCTTGCCATTTTATGTTCAGCAACCTGTAACAGAGAAAAGTCACTGTTTGTTTGTTAGGAGTTAGTATATGGCGCAGTGTCGGGATATAAGGAGATCAACAAGTTTGGTAACCTTCATTTTCCATCCAAAACTAAATATTGACATCATAAGTTGTTTGTCCGGAGATAGAAAATCGCGAATTAGTTTATATGAAGAAAATCAACAGCTCTTGGCAACAATATTTTGTAAATAGTATTTGACGTCATTGTTGGCGTGCCCTTTCAGAGAGAACCTAGTAGCACTTGTTTTGTAGGAGTCTATTGACGTCAGCTGTCAATTTAACTACTATATTTGCGCAGAATAGGATGATGAAATCCGATGTAATCGAGATATTATGGAAAAATCCCACATGAAAAAGCACATAGTAAACATGTTGAGACTTACTAGAACATTCTAGAAGCAGAAAAAGTGAGAAGAAAACCAATAACTAGCATTCCAGCACATAAGTATAAATATTCAGTGAGAAACCACTAAGGTTATTCTTCAGTCCACAAGACTCAAGAGAGGAGGGACCAGTCAGATTGATCCACAAAGAAATATTTCAGTCTACAAGACTCAAAGTGGAGGAACTAGTAATATGAACCCTCAGAGCAGGCCTTCAGCTGTTGAGACTCAGGGAAGGAGCGATTAGTCTTAAGGACCCTCACAGTTGTGGAGTTGCTAGCTTAAGACTTAGAAGGAGAGGAACCAGTCACATAGAGCCTCGAAGAGATTCACTAGAGACCAGACATGAAACGAGACAACGAACTACAGAGACGACATAAAAGAAACATGGATCCATGGTTAACAGAGAATCGTTAGGTAGGAACACTATAGAGATGTTAGAGTCGATGTTTGAGCCGTTAGTACCAAACAGCACTAGAAGCCAGGTGACAGTTGCAAACGCTAGAACCAAAGTAACTAGAGATGAAGAACACAACGCGAACATACGAGTATGTAACCCCACAGAGCTAAAGCAGCGACCTTTCAGAATATCATCAATGTTATTTGTGTCATTGCTGAAGTACGACAATAAAGACAGTATAGACAAGAATTGTTGTTTCCAGACATTTTCTTACACAAGCATCAGCGTCACGCGAGAAGCATGCAGCTAGCAGGACATCATCATCATTATCACCACTATTGGCATGATCATCTTTCTCCTCGTCTATAATCTTCCAATCGACTCCTACTGTAGCAAACCTAAAGACGAACCTGGGTGTGACATCAACAAACGCAACAAAGAAGAGAGCTGTGCTACAAACCCTTTGAGTCAGACTTTGTGGAAATGGTACAGCTCCTTAGTTTGGTGCTGGTGAACGGTCCATGTTTCACATTCATAGAGAGTACATGAAGTAAGATAGCTTTGTACACTTTGAGCTTCGTCTGCAGGCCGATATCAGCTCTACCAAATGCGCTGCTGGTTTTGGATATCCTAAACGTTGTGGGTGGATGAAAGGATGACTTGAGCTGTGATTTTGATTAAAGCGAGGAAGCGTTGCGCAATTCGTCGACCTCACTCTTTCACCCAAGTCCATCTATGTATAGTGGCAAGATGAGTCAAGACGTCTGAAGATGAACTCGGCAGTGGAGGGCCAGGCCTCGTTGGTCCCTTGCTGTGCTCAAGGCTCTCTACAGAGTCTGCTGGTAGTCGCCTTTTTGTCCGTTGAAACAAGGTAGTTTTATCAGCAAAGTCCGTGGAATCCAGACTTTGCATGCTGGGTATTTCCGGAACTCACCGATCAGTTTGGGCTGATCGGCTACCGTCTCCTGGTAAACCAGCTCGTCGAAGCCGTTGCCCATAGGGGTGGCCACTTTAGCATGCTGGCAGGTACTAGGAGCCACAGGAGAGAGCTGGATGTCATCATTGGCCCACTGATTGGTCAACTACACTGAAAAGGGCATGCAGGGTAGTAGTACCAATTGTAGTGGTAATAGCAGTAGCAGCAGTAGTATTAGTGGTGGTGGTGGTGTGGTGGTGGTAATAGTAGCTGTAGTGGTGGTGGTAATAGTAGCAGTGTTGGTGGTGGTGGTGGTGTTGGTGGTGGTGGTGGTGCTAGTAGTAGTCAGGACTTTTTTCTATTAAAAAATGTACCGGTATTCACCACAATGTGTCTGTTACATCAACGTTGACAAACAATGCTTTCAAAAGGTGCCATTACTGAAATACCGTTGCGTATCGCCAGCCAGACCTGTCTTGCTATTAAACCTAGCTACATCCTAAAAAAACTGCTTCAAACATAATATCAGAACAAACAATAAAGAAAATTATTCGTAAGGCAAGAGAACATCAAACAGTCTTCAAGCCAACAAGCCAACTGTATCCCGTATCAAGTGATCCCAACTTTGACACACCCAGTTATCCTTTAAGAGAAAAAATGACAAATTATAAATGCAGTATTCATACCAACGCGGCGTCCGTGGCTAAGGCGTTGCGAGTCCGACTCGTAAGCCAGCATACCGCGATCGAAACCTGCGTGGGCTGCGTGGATTTTTATCGTGGTATGGGACGTCGCAGGTCGACCCAGCCTAAAATGGGTACCAGGATGGGCAGTCCTGGGAAAGTAAAGACAGCCGGCATAATGCTGACCACATTACCCACAGAGTGCTGATGGTCTGTTAAAATATGGGACGCTCTGCCCATATGCCCGATACGCCGAAAGGCGTGAAAAGAGAACTTTACTTATTCATACCAACCAGGTGCTATCAGTGTCAGACATGGGCATTGATATTTGAAAACACTTCTAATAAAGAATGAATTCCCAAATCCCACAGACGGGTCCAAAGGAACATGATTATACCGGAAAAAAAAAAAAAAACTAAACCATACCTGACAGTCTACCAATTGTCACTGCCGAAATTATTGCTGCACTAAAAGCTATTGAAATGGTACATGACAACCCTCGGAAACAACAGACAATTTTATCAAACTTCGTATTCCTTGTCCAGGCTTTAAAACATTCAAAAATGTGTAGCAGACCAGACTTAATATGGCTACCACATATCTAAACACACGAGGATGCTCAGTGCTTGTTGTTTGGATACCAGCTCATGGTGTAATACATGGTAATGACATTGCAGATAGAGAGGAGAAAAAAAGGTAGATTAAATCAAAATAGTATAAATACAACTATGTGCACAGGAGACATAAAATCACTGACTAAAATATGTATATAAGACAAATGGTCCGTGAATTGGGACCACACCCTAAATGGTTATCAAATCGTCCTGAAAGACATAGTCAGATAACAGACGAACAATCGTAAATTGCTTACACTACAACTTGGATGGTCTTGCTTGACTATGTCAGAAGAGACCTGTAATATATGCCAGAAATACAAAAATATAGAGCACTATTTGCTGAAGTGTATGGAATATGAAAACCTTAGGAAAATATTAACTGATTACATGAATCTCTGTAAATTACCTATTACGATAGAAAACTTGCTGCACATAAAACAACCACAGAGAGCTGCGTGGCAAGGTCAAGCAGTTTATTAACTGGACTAAAAATCCATATATAGAAGGGTATAGAAAACCTAAAGATAAAATCGAGGAGAATAATCAATGATTGCACATAAAGGAAACAATTTATCTACCATGTTAGTGACACAATGCTAATTATTCATAGTAAATTTTTTATCCTAATCACAACGCAAATGTTGAATTAAGAATCGACATCATAGCATTCGGGACACCCCCCATAAGCGCTCCGTCCCCATCTTAAGCAGCAAACGTAGAGTTCCAGTCCTGATAGCACCAGTGTCTGATTGTATATCCGTTGAGTGCTGAGCGTCGGTCAGAACCTCTGGTAACTCGCCGCAGCGCCATTCTTCTCAGACCGTTATGATCGTTTTGAGCCACCGCACTGTTAACTCGTTCTCAGAGTACCCTCACCAAGTGGTGTAGAACCGACCAGTATATCTGCGTGCTAAAAGACAACGCAAATCAAAGCAAAATGTTAAATTATGCAAATTGCATTTTGGTCATATATTTACATGATACATAAATTTAGAATCACAAATATATACTCTGAGAATTTGATTTACACTATATATGACAGTGATAACCCTGAGGGTTAAACAAGATAATCTTGAAAAATTTCTACTACTATACTCACAAAAGTCGGCTCTGTGGTAAGTCGATGCGAACGCTTCGTAATGCCGGGATACCTTGTTCGATCCCAGCTGCAGGCCAAACGCCTTGCGTTGGTTTCGACAGTGGTATCAGGGAGCTGACCGTCCAGAGGGCAATGACAAACTACTGGACGTAAATTTGCCTAGTGAAACCACACAACAGCCAGGGGCTGATAGGGTTGGTTCTGCAACGTCATGTAAAGGATACGCAACCAACCTATACTGACAAAAGAGCACAAAAGAAAACTACCTAGCTGCGAATTTAGATGTTTAAGAAAGGCCATAAACAACACTAGAAGAGATCACGTAGGAAACGTAAAAATTACAAGACCTATTGGAACAACGACTTTAATTAAATTAATTGAAAAACAAAGACTGAAATGGTTTAACTATTTGTTGAGAATGAGTTCAATTATGTCAGCAACGTGAGAGTACAACATCAAAGTAGAAGCACCAAATTGTAGGGGCCGACCAAGAAGAAGATGGACTGAAGGAGTCAATGAAACCTTGAGACTCCAAATTTGGCAGTGCTGTTAGGCTATTTAGACTACTCCATTAATCCATTCTTAAGAAGAACTGTAGAGGTAGGTGCTTTGCTGGGGAAAACAAATCGTCGTGTTTAAAAAGCATCCCCGAAGGGGGAGCTTTACGTTATAATTATGACTAGTTTATGTGCGCCATATAAAATGACTTGGCATTGCACGCCACCAAGAGACATGAAAAGAAATCCTACAGTGTTGATGCGATCAAAGGAGACACACGCACAAATACTGTCCTAACCGGCGACAAAATTGTCTACCTGCGAGCAACTGCTTACGTAAAATGTTGCCAAGCACTAGCAGCAGCAGAAGAAGTAAAAGTAGTAATTAACAACTGCAGCAACAGTAGTAGTAATAATAGTGTTGTTGTTGCTGTTGTTTAGTAGTAGTTGTGGTGGTATTAATAGCAACAGAATCATTAGTAGTAGACGCAGTGGTAGCAACAGTAGTTGTTGTAGTAGTAGTAGTAGTAGTAGTAGTAGTAATAGTAGTAGTAGTAGTAGTAGTAGTAGTAGTAGTAGTAGTAGTAGTAGTAGTAGTAGTAGTAGTAGTAGGAGTAGTGGCAGCAGCAGCAGTAGCAACAAAAGTTATAGTAGTAGCAGAATAGTAGTAGCAGCAGTAGTTAGTAGTAGTAGTAGTAGTAGTAGTAGCAGCAGCATCAACCGTAAGTGTCTAACATACTGTGTTTGAGTCCGTGCGTATTGTCGTATGGTCCCTACTAAGTGCTGACTGACTGACTTTCTACCCCACCAGGACATCACACAAACGATAAACACCCGATGACATAATGTGCCATCGTGTGGGTGAGGATCACCGTGGAGAGGTCCCAGAAACCACCTTCAGTAATAATGCAATATTTATGGCCAGGCTATATTGCGGCCCCTGGCAAGAGCAAAAGTAGGGCTTCAAATAACGAAAAAATGCATCCTAAAATTGACGGGAAGCGATTGCCAATGTCATACTTCCTACTAAGGGACATAACCTGATAATTTATAAACACGTAGTTCTGCCAAGTTAGGTAAGCTTGATTTTCAAATTGACATTTCAGTCAACGAAGCCTTTAATTCTTCAATGTGAAGCAAATATATTTCTGCATGGATTTTTCAAATATGGCATAAAATGTTAAAACTGATAGATGCCTTCCTGCAGTATATTGAAGAAGTATGAAGTATTTTACGCAAAGAGCCCTAAAATTAAAAAAGAATATTTACAGCTGAAGCTCTTTTTATACAGCTTTTCGTCTTTCTTAGGACGTTATTTTTTGTTATTTGAAGCCCCACTCTGGCTTTTGCCAGGGGCCGCAATATAGGCAGGTCATCATTATGGCCAAATGTCTGAACGCGGTTTCTGGGACCTCTCCACGGTGATCCTCATCCGCATGGTGGCACTTTGTGTCATCGGGTGTTTATCGCTTGTGTGATGTCCTGGTGGGGTAAAAAATCCAATCCTGAAGCTCTTTGTCTTCTTATTGTGACTTCGTCCTTCTTAGGACATAATTTTTTGTAATTTGAAGCCCTACTCTGGCTTTTGCCAGGGGCCGCAATATAGGCAGGCCATATATGGCCAAATGTCTGAACGCGGTTTCTGGGACCTCTCCACGGCGATCCTTATCCACATGGTGGCACTTTGTGTCATCGGGTGTTTATCGCTTGTGTGGGGTAGAAATTCAGTTCAGTTCAAGTTAATTCAAAACTCACATACCAAGCAATTTCTCGAGGAGGGGAAGTAGCGCACACGAGCGAAACCCCTTATGTTCTGAATAAGTTAACGAGTGTAGATGTCCAAGAAAGATCACATGCGTTTACATGGAAAGATCAACTGTTCGCGTGCTGATCACCGAAAAAAAGAAGATGAGATTTTATGATACATTTCCTTCTCCGCCTTTCATCTCTCGAGGACACAGTAGAAAATTGGCGGGGGGGGGGGGGGGCTGCCGTATGCAACATAAGATTCTCTGGAATCTACAAGGTAAAAGAAACAGTGAGAAACGCCAAAAACACACTGTTAAATGAGAGACGGAAGTTGATGAAATGGAAAATGTTTGTCTTGCGTTGGTTTCGACAGCGGTATTGAGAGCTGACCGTTCGGTCAGCAATGGCAAACTACTTAACGTAAAATTGCCTAGAGAAATCACCACAACAGCCAAAAACTGCTGGGGTGGGTTCTGCAACGTCCTGTAAAGGATACGCAACTGACTTTTTATGCCGATAACAAACATTTTCCATTTCCCCAACTTTCGTCTCTCATTTAACAGTTTGTTTTTGAATGTTTCTTTAACCTTCTTGATTCCAGAGAATCCTATGTTGCATACGGCAGCCCCTTTCTCTCCCCCCCCCCCCCCTTATTCTCTACTGTGTCCTCAAGAGAAAAAAGGCAATGAATCATATGATCTCATCTTTTTTCGTGACTAGCAAACGAACAGTTGATCTTTCCATGTAACGTAAGTGACCTTTCTTGGACATCTGCACTCATTAACTTATTCAGAACATAAGAGGTTTTGCTCGTGTCCGCTACTTCCCCTCCTCGAGAAATTGGTTTACACTCAGCTCTTCAATTAAAACGTTTTTTTCCTACTCCACCAGGACATCACACAAGTGATAAACACCCGATGACACAAAGTGCCATCATGCGGATGAAACCGCGTTCAAACATTTGGCCATATTTATGGCCTGCCTATAATGCGGCCCCTAAAAAAAGCCAGGGTGGAGCTTCAAATAAAAAATTTCATCATGAAGAAGGACGACAGGGAATAATTAAAACGTTGAACTTTGGATAATTTTTCAATTGAAGAGCTCTTGGCGTGAAATACTTCATACTTCTTCAATAAACTGCAGGAAGGCATCTATCAATTTTGACATTTTATGCCATACTTGAAAATCCATCTATTCTTGTTTCCATAATGAGGCCCCAGAACCCGCATGAAGATAGTGCTAAAGCTGTGGACAATTTCAGTTCTATGTCCTCATGTTAGAGAGCCATATAATGGCAGACAGTCTGAGCTTATATCTACATATAACGCAGAATTTCAAATACACCAAAGAATTGGACGGTGAAACTCGAGCATGTGCAAAAGGATTGTGGCATAGACTTCAATTTACATGGTGGGTACCAGGTGCATTCCTGGGAAATAAAGGCGGCAGGCGTGATGCTGACCACATCACTCACCAAGTGCCGATTGATCTATAAAAATATAGGTCTAGCCCTATATTCCCAATACGCCTAAAGGCGGGGAAAAGGGACCTTCACCTTTACTTTACTTAAAGTTACATTGTTTTGTTCAGTTTTTTTTTTTTCTTTATTTTTTTAAATGTATTGCCAGTCCTTTTGAAAATACTGCAGACAAAATTGATTAATATAAACTATTGCTTTGGGAAAATTGAAGAATTTCGGAGCGAACAGAGAGAACTTCATACTGAACTTGATGTATTCTTTGAACACACTGAGGCAGAAGATAATGGAAGTGATCCCCTAAGAAACATTCAAACTAACTGCAGGTGCGAGAAAATCGCCACACTTTGTTTTGTGAAATTGTCAACATTGTTTCATAACAATTAATTTAAGCAGACAGAGATTCAGAGTTGTGTCAATTTGAGTTTTTGTCTCTTTCTGATTATGAAAAGTATGGCCCTGTATGATGGGAGCCGCCGTGGTGTACCGGCTAGACGCTCGCTTAAGGATTCGAAAGTCCTGACTGAGCCGGCATTTTTTAGGAAATGATGTTGACTCCAAGGTTCATCATGGAATATTACTGTGGGTTCCATCACTGGTTAGGTGATGAAGTTTTTTCTTCTATGTCGGGGGCAAAATTAAACCTAACAGTCTGTGGCGACAGCGTGAGGCGCTAACTCCTCTGGCTACACCGAACTACACAGACTGTAATGCAGTTTATGTTGCTGGTCTTGTTATTGTGAATTTGTGGTGGTAGTGGTAGTTCTAGTACTGGATAGGTGATGTGGTAGCTGTTATACTTGCCACATTTACTTCTCTGTACAAATTAATACTACCCATGTTAGTCTGGGCGGACACGGATGCCAAGCTGTTAGTTACAATATTTCGTCAGATGATAACTTTCCCATCCTTCGGAGAGGATGATATGATTAGTTGGGGGGGGGGGGGGGGGGGGGGGTTGTTAATAATGGTTGATGCCAGACACTGTTAACTGAGAGAGCTTAAAACATTATTTTAAAGTTCTCATTTCTCAACTATCTCTATTTTAATAGTTTCGCCAGGTGATGATTTTTCAATATTTCGGAGAGGGAGAGGAAAAGGGTAGGGAGGGGGGGGGGGGGGTATGCCAGACACAGTTAGCTGAGAGAGCTTAAAACATTATTTTAAAGTTTTCATTTCCTAACTATTTATATTTTAATAGTTTCGCCAGGTGATGATTTTTCAATCTTTCGGAGAGGGAGAGATGATTGGGGGGGGGGGGGGGGTTATGCCAGACACAGTTAGATGAGAGAGCTTAAAAAGAAGAAAACGAAGAAGAAAGCGTTAAATTACTAGGCTACAGCAAAAAAGGATAGCAGTTGCAGGTATATATGAATTGCAGAAATAACAAACAAACAAAAAACAACAAAAAAAAAAAGGTTATAAAAACTGGTGCCACATTACAAGCGCAATGGGTAAGGAAAATATTTTCACCACAATCGTAAAAAAAAAAAAAAATGATCTCAGTAATTCTTTCTGCAAAAACATACTCATTTTACACAAGTCATTCATTAGCTCCTAGCAAAGTCTCATTTTTGTGAGGGATTCCCCCCCCCCCCCCCCCCTTTCCCTATTGCAGGCAGTTATTTAATTTTGTTCCCCTCTTCTTCTTCGCGTTCCCCGACTGTACATTCGGGCAAAAAATTATAAGTGTTGGCCCACCTGTGGGCTTTGTTCTTGCTCCAGAACCAGACTGTTGCTGGCTCCTTGCATCTCAAGCAGAAGTACTTTGACTTCGAAGGAAGCCCCTGGGTTAGTCGACTCTTTCTACATATTTGCTGGGGAGAGAGTGGGTCATTGTTTTCCCCCCACAGTGGGGTCCCGAAACCCACACGAGGAAGTTATTTAATTTAATCAGTTGATCCAAATTTTTAACTTTTTTTCTGGCCCACAGTGTTTTTTATTGTTTTTTAATTTTTAACAGACATCACAAACCACGAATCGCTAAACCGTCTGTATAGATGATAACGTCACCTGGTCGAGTACGCTTCCTGGATGAGGGCCCTTATTTTGGCATCAGTGGCTGTTTGGCTCCACTGTTTGCAATACATGCCCTAATGTGCTGCTGCATTCCTTATTGTGTTTCTGTCCATTCAGCACAGAGACTGACAAGTTCCACTGGAAATATTTGGCTAGCAGTGTCCTCTGCTTCAGCCATCTAGGACCATGTCCCCTTTTAGGTGCGTACCTTTGTTCACCTGTAATCAAAGAGTGTTTTATGCTACCAGGAAAAGCGACTCTTTTTCATTTTTTGCTGTTCAAAATAATTATTACAAACAAGATTGTTATATAAACCAGTCGGCATTTAGCCACATACACAACAACAGAACATGCGAAGCCGCCTTGTCCTTTCTCTCAAGAAAATAAACAAGTGCCACAGCAGATGGTAATTGATAGATCTTGGCTGCTTCCTATATTTTTCTTTCCAACACTGTACACTTTCGCTAGCAGTGCTGCTTTCACATCAAACATCTCTTTATGGTGTGCATTTACAAGGTAGCGATGTGTTTAACAAAATTTTATCGCTTGCCTTATATTCTTTTATTTGTACATTTTCCTTTTATTGCCACACTCAACAGGCGATGTAGAGAAGAGAATACTGTTGCTGGTAATGCAGAGGTCAATGCTCTCATCAGTGAAAATTCAGACGAAGCAGATGCACTAATCTACACAGACGGATCAGTTATATAAAAAAAAAAAAAAAAGCGCATGGGCATTCACAGCACGCTCAGCGAGCAGAGCCGTCAGAGAAGCCAACGGCGCCTTCTCCATGACAACCAGCAGCATGACGATTGAGGTGATGGCAGTGACACAAGCGTTCGTCTGGCTCGAAACACAAAAATACACCTGCGTATGTATACTCAGTGATTTCTTGAGTATGATCCGGAGGGTTCAGGCAGGTTCGGTGCGAAGAAAATGGCTTGAATCATTACAGAAGTCCACTGTGCATGGAATCACCTTTATTTTTTTCCCGGGACACGCAGGCGTCGATGGAAATGAAAAAGCTGACAAGGTGGCTGGATCCGCTATCACTACCGACGGCCAGCCTATGGATTATGCTGATATTATTAATGCCCTCAGAGAAATTGGAAGAATAGAGGACTTTGTGAGCAGTGAATCCACATCACTTGCCAGAATAGCAGACTTGGGAATTAAGTTCGGCATAGCAAAAAACGAGACGCACACTAGACACACCAGAAGACTTGTCAATCAGCATAGAACTGGTACTATTAGCCATCGGACATTGGGGTTCATACTGAGGGGAGGATCTGAGCACCTATGGACATATCAGGAGTGCAATGATGATAACTAACTAACTAACTAATCAACTAACTAACTAGCTAATCAACTAACTAACTAAATAACTCACTAATTAACTAACTAACTAACTAACTAATATTCGTTTAGCGTAGCTTTTAGACGACGAAATTAATTCGGAAAATAGTTATTATTGACGGTGACACAAGCTTTCTTGTGGCTAGAATCAGAGAACTATTCCCGCGTGTGTGTGCTGAGTGATTCTTCGAGTATGATCTGGCGGGTCGAGGCAGTCTGGTTTCGCAGACAATTGTTTGAGTCATTACAAAAACTCACCTGTGTGTCCTCTTACCTTCATATTCGTCCCAGGGCTTGCAGGCGTTGTTGGTAATGAAAGAGCCGATAGACTGACAGGTGCTTCATTAACTGAAGATGGCCGGCCCATGAATCACGCAGACAATGTCATAACCTTTAGAGAGATGAGACGTTCTGAGGATTTTGAAAGCAACATGACAGCAGGACATCACTGCTAAGAATACGAGAATATGACACGAAATATCAAAACTGATAGATGCTTACCTGCAGTGTATTGACGAAATATCAAGTATTTTACGCCAAGAGTACTGCAAATGGAAAGCTGAAACCGTAGCCGAAATGTGGGCTATCCTACGAATAACTGGCACAAAAGATGGCGGACGCAAAAACACCCTAACAGAGCCTTAGTCACGTGTCAATCGCGCACTTCCGGCGACTTAATTTGCGGTTTTCCGGCAACTACCGCCACCGTCGATGGTATCCCGACGCCGCTCAAGCGGCGTGGATTGGGGCTAAATTGGGACTCACGAGCAGCAGCTTCCACATCTCCTGCAGCTTTGCTCGTGAGTCCTAGCCACGCCCATCTGTATCTTTATATCTTAAGATGGCCGTGGTCCTAGCCATTTAGTTTAGTCCCAATCCATGCCGCGTGAGCGGCGTGGGGGATTTCTCTCGCGGTGGCGGTAGTTGCCTTAAAACCGCAAATTAAGGCGCCGGAAGTGCGCAATTGACACGTGACTGAGGCCCTGTTTTTGGCCGTCATCTTTTGTGCCCTTTATTCGGAGGATAGCTGAAATGTGCAACCAACCTTGCTTCATATAACCATAATGTATAGTTTATCGAGGAGGGGAAGTAGCGACCACGAGCGAAACCCTTTTTGTTCAGAATAAAATAATGAGTGCGGATGTGCAAGAAAGATCACACACGTTACATGGAAATGTCCGCTGTTCATTCGCTGGTTACTGGGCGAAAGAAGCTGAGCTTCCATGACACATTTCCTCCTGCGCCTTTCATCTCACGAGGACAAAGTAGACAATCTGGTGGTGGGGGGGGGGTGAACTAGCAGTAGTGGTGATGGTGTTGGCGGTTGGAAGCTTATCACGAAGTTGAAGAAAGCGTTTTTAAGAATTGTTTTCAAGACGAGTTGAGTTGTTTGAAGAGCATGGCATCATCGACAATAATCTACAAAGTGGAACTGCCAGCGGATTGTTATGCGGTGGGCAGAATCCACGCCTTGAACACGGTAATGGTTTGTGTGACGGGGCCGGGCGTGGCAAAGCGGGAAACACCAGCGTGGCTGATGTCAATTACAGGGGTTGTACCGACTGGCGACATTGCGGATTTGTACCGCCTGCAGCCACTCAACAAGTGGTACTTCACGTTAGAAAAATCGGCGCACGAGAAATGCTACTAGGCCCTACATGGAAGGAGCTTTACTGTGGATGGAGTTAACGTGAGTTTGGAGCACCAGGCCAAGGAAAGAACAAAATTCTTTCTGAACTAGGTGCCGGTAGACACCTCAGAAACGGTGGTAAGACGGATTGTCACCACAATAAGCGGGGACAAAAATCCGCCAGTCACCAAGTTGAGGCTGGAAGGGGGAAAGTGGGCCGCCATTGTGGCGGACACCAAAACGACCCCGCACTACGCCTCAATTGGCTGCCCAGGAATCCCCAACGGGGGATACACTATCCTGATCACTAGGGCGGGTCGCAAGACCCCCTGCACATTCTGCAGCTCCACGGACCACTGGTCGAATCAGTGCAATCATAGGAGAAGGCGACCAGGACCACCACCACCGCCCACATCACCACCACCTCTCCTGAGAGAGGAGGACTTTCCTCCACTGCTAGAAACTATCACGGAGGTCAGTGTCACGAGGGAGGAGAACAGACCATCAGAAGCAGCCCCGGAACCTCCCAAGATGACGGACGACACCGTAAAACAAGACCCGCAGACCACGACTGGGGAGGATCTACCTCCCACCCTCCAGTCACCAACGGAGGACGCCGATAGAACGGCAACTATTTCCGAAACGCCCGATGAAGGCAGCGAAGGTTTCACTAAAATCTTGACGTGGCAGGAAAAGAGAGAAGAAAAACATAGACTAAAACGAAAAGCTGATAAGAGAAAAGGCGAGACAGAGGACGACCCCGAAACCCAAACATCCCCAACCAGACCCACCCCCAAGAAAATCAACATAGAACCAGCCACCACTACCACCACCACAACCACCAACGACAACACTGAGATCACCGCTGACAACTTTTACCTTGATCCACTATCCTTAGCTTCGCCGGTCCCCGTAGTCATAGCCGAACCGGAAAACACAGACGTGGAACTCGAGAATCTCATCAATAATCTATAATTGACCCAACGTGTCACACCCGGGGAAACTGTACTCGGACTGTCCGAGGAGCCTCCAGCTTGAGGGCCCTAAGGCCAGTTCTGCAAGATTCTTCCGACCGGTAGACCTTATAAATTTAATATAATAATTTTTTTTAAATGTCAGACTTTATTGTGATTACTATTAACTTCAATACACGACAAAACAAAATATAATAGTTTGATGTCCTTTTATGGTAAAATGTATTACTACTACCACCTTTCTACTTAATTTTGCTGCTCCCCTTGTGGGATGCAATTTTTCGTTATTTGAAACCCCACGGTGGCTTTTGCCAGGGGTCCTCAATAGCTGGGCCACATTTTTGGCCATAACGGTTGAAAGGGGTTTCTGGGATGTGTGATGTCGTAGCGTGATACAATAAGCAAGCAAGCCTTCCTACTCGTTACAATTCACACAGTTGTCTCCTCGTGGGATGCAATTTTGTTGCTATTTTGAAGCCCTACTCTGGCTTTTGCCGGAGTTACTGAATAAAGCCGGGCTATTAATGTAGCCTGGGGAAGTAAAGATGGCCGGCGTAATGCTGACCACATTACCCACCGAGCGCAGATTGGTCTGTAAAAATATGGGTGCTCTTCATATATGCCCGATGCGCCTAAAAGGCGTGAAAAGGGATCTTTACTTAATTAAAAAAAAAAAAAAATAGCCTAACGGCTGAAAGGGGTTTCTGGGACCTCTCCAAGGGTGATCCTCATCTGCATGGTGGAACTTGTTGTCACGGTGTGTTTATCGCTTGTGTGATGTCTTGATGTACAACTAACTACCGTCCTGAAGAACAGTTATCGTCGTCCCCATGTGGAAAACCATTTTTCGCTATTTACTACGGCTTTCCCCCCAGACACTTCGATGAGGTACAAGGTTGAAGAGAAGAAGAAGAAGAAGACTCCGGCTTTTTCCGGGGGCCCTAATATAGCTTAACGGTCAGGGACCTCTCCACAAGTGATCTTTATCCGCATAGTGGCACTTTGGGTCACCGGGTGTTTATCGCTCTGTGTGATGTCCTAGTGGTGAAAAATTTATTTCCTTATGTCCTTATCACATTGTACCACTTCATCATCATAAACCACTTCTGTCTTTAAGAGACGGAAAGGGGGGGGGGGGGGATAATTTACAATCCAGTGCACACTGGCTGCCACTGGTTATTGTCATGCCGTGAAGGTGTAGAGTGTCTTTAATGTTGTCGATCCATTCGCTGAGGTACAAGGTGAAAGAGAAGAAGAAGAAGAAGAAGAACTTGATTCAGACCAGAACCATTCATCTGTATGTGTAATAGTGGGCCAGGGGTTCTACTAACTTGCATTGTTTCGGTTTTGTTTGCATTGATCTTTATATTTACTGCATGCTGAGTTTAACCTGTTAATATGGTCTAGCAGTCTATCTTCTTTAGGGTAGAACAAGCACTGGTTGTCAGCAAATACTAGTTTGTTTAATTTCAGTGAATCTATAACTTTTTCTGATGTCTGTACTTCCTCGTGATTATAAAGATCCATGTTGTCTGTATCAGAACGTGCTTTATCACATCAGTTAAATGTTAATTTGTGCGGGATGATTAAATTATTGTCTGATAAAAAACGTACACAAAATGATTGCATTTTTTGTTACTTTGAAGCCCCACCCTAGCTGTTGCCGGAGGTCCTAATCTAACCTATTGGTTTAACGGGGTTTCTGGGACATCTTCAGGGGTGATCCTCCACCAAATGGTGGCATTTTGTGTCACAGGGTGTTTATCGCAGTGTGATGTCCTGGTGGGGTAAAAAGTCAGTCACCTTTGAAATCCATGCTGGGCTGTGATATTTGATTTCAGCAAACCATTAGATAGTCACTTTTTTTTGAGTTTTGTATGCACATCCATTCAACAGAATGGCTTATTGTATGCAGACTCTTGGTTTCTTATCTCTCAGGCAGATGCACTCTGAAAGAAACACTCCTAATTAGTCTACATTTATGATCTGCTTGCTTGGGGAGGGAGGGAAAGGGGCAGTAGGTCTTTTCATTTTTCTCCCAACAATGGGGCCAACCAGTTGATATGGTTATCTATACAGATAGCTCTGTGTTGAGAAGCAGAATACAATGATGGGGGTTCACTGTAGAAGTGAATATATGTTGCTTAGTGTAATAAAACCTAGGATACAATATCAAAACATCTAGTTTGAAAATCGAGGTTAAGGCAGTCACAGCAGCTTTCCATTGGCTTGAAAACCAACAAAACACATATATCATGATTTTAACAGACTCAAAAAGCATGGTAAGAGAGAAAAGAGTAGACAGGTATTATTGGTGCAGAGTGGCAAGTCTAGTGTACAAGGTCCAGAATAGTTAGCATCATTTGGATATTTTATTAGGGTATGCAAACGTGTTAGGAAATTAACTGGCAGACGGATTGGCTTCCTTTGTACCATGGTGGCAAACTGACGCATGACATGACAAGCTGGATATGGTCAAGGATTTTCTGGGAGCAAGTGAGTAATAAAGAAATGAGAATAGATCATTGCAGTTGAGACAGAATGGTGCAGCGAGTCACCAGGGTAATGGTCGACACTAGGAAGAAAGGCAAGAAGGACATACAATCAGACTGTTACTGGTACAATAAGAACTGAAACTCTTAGCAGGCTGCTGAAGATGGGGATGCAGCACTTATGGGAATGTCCTGCGTGCTGTGATGTCAGTTCTTAATTCAACTCAAGTCACTGTGTGCTTGTTATGATAGACACACTCACATTCACCACGGGTTGTGGCACCCTTGCGTTACTATAACACTGTGTAATACTACTGTCTGGAAAGACATTAACATTGTAGACTAACAGACCACATATTCACAAAATGGATGTTAAGCAATCAATTTCAATATGTCATAAAATTTTATTTCTTGACAGGTTCAGAAAAAGTAAACTTAATAGAAAATACACACACAAATATTTCACAAAGAAACTAACAAAGCGATTTAAAAATTAGGCAATATATGTAAACCAGGACTGGACAACCTTTTTTGGTCCGGGGGCCACATTTAGAATTACCAATCTTTTTGCAGGCCAAATAGAAAAAAAGTCAGTTATAAACATAACACTCATATTTCCTCATAACACAATATTTTGTGGGATAATCTAAGATTAAAAAGATTTGGTGGCGTCAGTTCATGGTTATCACTGTTAAGGTTATCAATGTTTTGAAGGTGCTATTTTGATTATTTTCTTTCTGCAGCTCAAGGGCCTGATTATATAGTAATTTCACACCAGCCTACAAGCCAGTGAAAATTGCTTGGTGGGTCGTTTTAGCCAGCAGGCTAGGTTTTCCCACCACTTATGTCAATTTTCTGATTAAAATAAAAAAATAATTTTGCAATATAATTCAGTTTTAAAAGCTTTTTACAACAACATAGGCTGTAGTTTTTCAAACTCTTAACATACATTCAACATGATGGCTCAAGATTGGTCAATTATGTCCATATTTTTATGTCAATTATAATTAGTCTCATTCTTACATATGTAAACTGCTGCATATTATTGCTTACATGCATTACTGTATGCTATGCTACATTCTGATATGAAAAAAGATGAATTAATTAGATGAGAGGAGTGAGGAGAGGGTCTGGATGGTATTCATATTTTAATCAAGGTACAGCTGGCACCATCCCAAAAAAAAAAACATTGTTTGCTACTGAGGAATATTAAAGTGCAATTTAGGAAATATCTCAAGTGTAGTGGTTTCAATGTTTGATTGACTTATTCATTCATTCAGTGACTAATAAATCAGCAGCTAAAAATATAACTTCTTTGGTACCCGATTTCACTACCAAGGTCATGAAATGATAACAGGTAATGTAAATCTCAAATGTCCATGTCTTGCTAAGGTCCATAAAGAATAGTATCACTGAATCCAACAGTGATGAGGTTTGGTAGAAAAATGACTGCAAAATGAAAAAAAAAACAAAAGTCTACAAAGGGCTTGTTAGTTGAGAGTCTATGCTCCACTTGGAGATAAAAGATGGAAGAAGCATGTCCAGAATCTAATCTAAAAACAAAAAAGGACACTTTGCTAAACCTAAAAATAACTTGCTAAACAAATTTAGGTCTGACAAAGTCTTTTTTTAAAATGTAGAAATCATGCAAAATGTGGACAAAATCCTGATGTTTCACTTTGCCAAAAACATGCTGATAGTCTTTAAAGCATAAACACAGCTCATGTTTTCATAGAATATATCTCTCCATGAGCACGGATAAAGTGAAAATAACCTTTCTGAAATTTTCATTTTATTTTAGCGCTTATCCTCTGCATTATTATGAAAAAGAGTGTTATATTGTTGTGAACACACTGAACTAGTGGTTCTACGTGATTCACATTAAAATGATATAAATATAAAAAATTTCGAATTCAGTTCTGATGTAGACGAGATGAAGTTTAAAACATTTAGTTAAAACATTTGTTTACATTATTTTATCATTTGGAGATGTTCCCATGTAAAAGAAAACAAGTCAGAAAGAAGTAATAAATGAAAATCACTAGATTCAAAATCTGAGTGCCTCTGCCTGAGTGGTAAGGAACCAAACAGTCTGCATATTAAAAACAAAAGTCAGATATGCAAAACAGATGTGCATGCAACCCTCAGATTCTGAAACAAGACCAAATCTTTCTGCTGGAGTTTACTGCTGGTGAACATAAGAAGAAGAAGGAGAATAGATATAATGAAACCATATCACATATTACTTTTGAGTTTATATATTAAGTGAGACAGGCATTAAGAGGTTAAACAATTCTATGGTGGAGGAACTTAGCAAACAGAGCACCTACTGATTAAGGAAAAATAGCAAATTAATTACAGAAGCCTAAAGAAGATCACTCAGCTCTCTAGCAAGCAAGTAAATTAGCCACAAGAACATTACCACATGGCACAGAATTGTAGGCATAATACCTAGAAAAGCATAATCTAAATATTACAGACATACAACTTGCTGGCAGTAATCAAACTAATTTATAAGATCAACTCAATGAAAATTTACAGTAGACAAATGTGTATGCTAAAGTTTCAATCCAACTATTCATTATTTAAGTTAGCATTTTTAGGATTATTATGACTGA
Organism: Candidula unifasciata; assembly: GCA_905116865.2. NCBI lineage: Eukaryota > Metazoa > Mollusca > Gastropoda > Stylommatophora > Geomitridae > Candidula > Candidula unifasciata. The sequence continues at coordinate 958,681 of CAJHNH020005445.1, forward strand.
GCACTGATTTGAAACTTTTACTTACTGATATGATTTTTCATTGCAAGGTATAATTATTAAATACTGTGAATGTAAAATATGAAATATTTTAATGCGACCTGTGTTTCCAGAAAGCGAACTCAATTTATTTCATGTAAACACATCGTAACATTCGTTACTTCCTGACACAGAAAATGGTTTCAAGGGCAAGATCAATCAAGAACAACTTAGTTATGCAAAGTGCCAGAGTGGCTGAGGCACATGGCATCCACCTCTAATCTGAATTACAAATATATACAATTTTTACAAAAAAGGAAACTAAAGCATGGGAAAGCTTCCTCTTATCCCTGGGTAGTGGAATTTTCAGACAACAGCATGCAATAGGACAATCATAATTTATTTAAAATAAGCTATACAGTCCACTACACTCTCAAAGAGTTGACAATTAAGAGAACATTTAGTCTGTGAAGAATCTTTAGTACACATTAAAATACACGCCAGTGCTGAAATCTTCCTGTTATGTGATCAAAACCTTCATGAATGATCTCTAGAAAGTATTACAAAAGCGCATATATATAGGATTTAAGTGCAACAAAGTTAGTCTTTTATAAATTTACAACTCAGGGTGGAGTAGTATACCAGAAGTTATGGCATCTGTCTCTAACTCAAGCAAACCTGGTTTATCTCACGGTGTTGACTGAAGATTTTAAAAAATAAAATTATATTCTATAATAACAACTTTAATCTTGTGATAGCAGAAGCATATCCAAAGTCCTTGGCAGTTGGAAACTTGAAAAAGCAGGCCACACAAACTATTTCCCAGGCAACATTCTAAAACCAGAAAAGCAGACAGTAAAAATATTTATTGCGTGTGTGTTCCTGAGGTAAACACACTGGAATTCTTAAAGGTGTTACGGAGTTCATGCAATGTGTTCAAATTCTTACTGTGTTATTTATAAGAAGAGATTGGGAGCATGTGTGAGGAAATCCATGGGCAACAAAAATAATCCTCTATGAATCAAACTGCAATATAGAACCTGAACTGATGGAAACAGATAAATGAGTAAATGCAAACAGTCAGTTAACAACAAAACTGTTTGCAGTCTCTGCCTGCCATAAAATGCTGCTAATTGCTACTGTTGCTGATTGCCTTGCTATTAAAATACTAAGGACCAGGTAAAACAATAAATGAACTAAAACGATGTACTGATTTAATATACAACAAAGAATAAAATTCAGTCAAATCTTGGAATGTCTAAATACTTTCCCATTCTGCTACTTTTTGCACAATTAAGTCTCAATACAAACAAAAACTTTAGGGCGTGAAAAGATTTTAATGGCTTCCTCTACTTCAACTAACTGTTTCTCCAAAGACTGCCTCTCTTGCTTGACTCTGACTGTATCAGCACCAATAGGAAGACGTTGCATTTGACGAATAACTTCATCTTGTTCTGTTAAAACAAAAAAACAGATACATGAATATAAGAATATGAAGAAGTCTGTTAAAGAAAAATACTATTTTGCACAATTTACTACCTGGCAAATTTTGTTTATCTCATCAGGTGCATTTCTTTACTATGTTTACATCAACAGCTAATGAAGCATACAAATCTTAAAATGTACTTTCAAACCAGGTTCACAGAAACATGTACATCCCTTATAGTCTCAAAATTACCTCATGCATTATACTTGAGAGATAAGGCACTCTTCCAGTAAATTCATTAATCAGTCAACACTATTTTAACTTGAACAACAGATGTAACCAATCTTCTTTCTGTCAAATCATAAAATAAAACTCAATTTCTTCTTTTTCATTAGTGTTTGCCTTTAAAGGCTACCACACTGTATTGTGGTTTACAGTAGGCTGCAATTCCTACGCCCTTCAGCCCAACATTATCTGATTTCATCAAATCCTTAATTATTCCCCTTTAATGCTAGGCATATTATGGGCCAGTGGGTCTATTCCCCCCCCCCCTCCCCTCCCCCCACAATGAAGCCCTGGAACCCACATGGGGAACATAAATGCATGTAATCTTACTTTTAAGTAGCAAATCAAGAGTGTCCTTTCTCTCATTCTCTGGAAGCTGTCGATGACCAACAGGCATTGAAGGATCAGGTGTGTTTGCTACTCGGTCTTCCTCATTTTTCTGCCATTCTTGCTTGCGCTTGTTCAGACTAACAGAAGGAAATATATTGTTAGAACAAGTTATTTTCATTCTAAAATACTGTTTTTGCTCTTTGTTCATCCCCACGTCGACCCAGCCTAAAATGAGTATCAGGTAATGTCCTGGAAAGTAAAGGTGGCCAGTGTGATGTTTAGGACATCACCCACAGAGCGCCGTTCAGTCTTAAAATTTATGAGTCTAGTATCATATACCCACTTGCTTAAAGGGTCCTTTACTTTACTATTTACTCTGTGTCTACGCCAAGTATTCTTATAAATAGTCTCCTTTAAGTCAGTACATCAAGTGGCAAAGAGAGCAAGCAATACTTCATGCATATCTACACCCCACAAGAAAATAACGTTACCAAACCGCAAAGAACCAAGGACGCAAATAAAGCCAAGCCCTCGTGGCAGTTGAAGTAGTCCGAGTTTTTTTCTTTTCCTATGTCAAGTCAAGTCAGTACATCAGTTCTCACAACAGTACCGGCCCTGTATTGCAGACGTAGGAAGTCACAATAGTGAAATAGATTACACATTTACCTGTTGGTCCAGTTGGAATACTTTTGAATCTCCATCAAGGCAGGTTTTCAAAATTGACTTAGACTAAGTCTCTCAGCATAACAAGAAATTAGGTACTAGGAAATGTTCTGGGACACAAAAGTGACCATCATGATACTGACCATAAGACAGAGTGCTTACTGGTCTATAAAATATAAAGTCAGCACCCAATACGCATCAAGGCAAGGAACAGGCCCTTCTGGTCTATATGGAGGATAGGCAGGTTTACTGTTTTAGTCAGACATGTTTTTACTTCTGACAATAGTTGGCTGCTGCACCTTCCTCCACACACTGACTGAAAGGATCCAGTTTAGTTGTCCAGCTACACAGCCAGGCCCACAGCGTGACATTGTGAGTGGCCTGCTGTCACAGAACTGGTGGCCCCTTATGTGATTAATCAAAGTGCAACTAATGATCTGCTGTAACTGCTGCTTCCATAGACGATGAACTGCATTTCTAGTGTCGGACTGTTTGTGATAGCACTTCGGACAACTGCCTTTTGCATTTAATGCATGTGTATGCTAATGGATTTGTTGACATTGCAGTCTGTGTCCATTTTATTTTCCACAAGGGACAGTGATGGACATTCTGTGTTGTTTTCGATGGCGCAGAACAACTATGGGGTGACTCATTTGCTATGAAGTTGGAACTGCAATTACCTGACAGGCCCTTTACAAATGTTAATGCTGTAATATGTCATGTGTTCATAGTCCAAGAGATCTATTTTTAAACATTCCATTTTAATCATGTACAGCAGTGGTTTGAATACACAGCCTTCTCAGCAACTGGCAAAAAAAAACTAGGATGAACTGATACAGATGTTGTCACCATTAACTCTTTCATCCTGTAAGGGTTTAAAAAAAAACTAGGAAGACTGGTACACATGTTGTCAGCATTAATCCTTTTGCCCTGTAAGAATTCAAAAAAAAAAAAAAAAAAAAAAAAAAAAACAACACTAGGAAGACAGATTCACATGTCGTGAACATTAACCATTTTGCTCTGTAAAATTAAAAATTATAGAAAAAAACCTAGGAAGACTGATACAGATGTTGTAAACATTAACTCTTTCACCTTGTAAGAATTTAAAAAAAAAAGCTATAAAGACTGATACACATGTTGTCACCATTAACCCTTTCACCCTATAAAAACAAAAATTAAAAAAACCCAGGAAGACTGACACGAATGTTGTAGTTTTAACCCTTTCATTTTGTAAGAATAAAAAAAAAAAAAAAACTAGGAAGACTGATACACATGTTGTCTGCATTAACCCTTTTGCCTGTAAGAATTGAAAAAAAAATAGAAAGACTGATACACATGTTGTCACCATTAACCCTTTCACCCCGTAAAAAAAAACACACAAAAAAACTAAAAAAAACCAGGAAGACTTATACAATTGTTGTCAGTATTAACCCTTTCATCTTGTAAGAATTAAACAAAAACCAAAAAAAAACTAGGAAGACTGGTACACATGTTGTCAGCATTAACCCTTTTGCCCTGTAAGAATTGAAAAAAAAAACACTAGGAAGACTGATACACATGTTGTGAACATTAACCCTTTCACCCTCTAAGAATGGAAGAGGTGGAGGGAAGGGGGAGTCCCTATTCAAATTTATTTCAAAAGAACTGCATCCTTGTAATTTCCTTGAAACTCTAACCTAAGAGATTAGTGGCAAAGAAAAAGAAGAAGCAGCAGAAGAAGAAGTTTATAGAGTCATGGTAAGTTTTCAAAAACATCAGGGTGATGGAAACTTATGTCCATCGAGGAGACAGGCAAGCATGATGGCCACTGTGATACTATGGTCATCAAACCACTACGATCATTCATATTACATTTGTTTATTCACTTTCATGGCAAAACAACTTAAAAGGTCGGAAATTAATGACTAAATACATGTGAAGCAAACAAAGAATTAATTGCTTTCCTTCTCTCTGACCATGAAACAAGCGGTTCTGTTGACATAGCCACACAGACAACATCAAAAGGCTGATGTGGTTTTTGAGACGAATGTTATGAATACCTTGGACAGCCAGAGAAACTAACAACGATTGCTTGAAAGAGGCTAATGAAAGTAGATCTCTATATACAACAATAAGAAAGAGACAAACACTGTTCTTTGACCACATAATGAGAAGGGAGACATTGGAGAACATCGTGATAACTGGAAAGATCAGTGGAAAAAGGGGTAGAGGCAGACCAAAAAAAGATGATGATGAATGGGCTGAAACACTGGCATGCATGGATCGTTATCTGTGGAGACGCATGAGCGCAGGGCACTTGATGATGATGATGATGATGAATGTTGGGTCTGATGGATTAAACAAATAAAGCTATAAAACATGTATTAAAGAAAGAATTGGAGCTGAGTGAGCGAGCTTTGGAATGAATAAGTTAAAATGTACAATATTAGGTAAAGGAAGACAAACAATAAATAAGGAAAGCTAAAATAGTTGGACAAGTGAAATATACAATCAGCTTAATAGAATATAACATGTTAGAGGGTGAAAGAAGGGTTACGATAAATGATGTTTGCTCAATCTAAGAACTAGCAGAAGAGGAGGAAGAAGACGAAGAGGAAGGAAGAAGAAGAAGGAGGAGAAGAAGAAGAAGAGGAAGGAAGGAGGAAGAAGAAGAAGAAGAAGGAGGAGAAGAAAAAAGAAGAAAGGAACAGATGGAAGAGGAGTAGAAGATAGAAAAAAAAAATTACACTTTTCTGGCATGGTGAAAAGAATGGGTACTGACAGCATCTTCTAAGAATATTCAACAAACAAAAATGACATTCTGGATCTAAAATTCAAAGAAGAGGATGATATAAAAAATAAAGAGAAAAAGAAACCGACTGTTCTTAAAGAGAATTGCAGATTTGCAAATTGTATCCATTGTGAATATAACAAAGTAACTTACTAGCCAGGAACTTTTCCCATTTCATGGTGACTCAATAATTCTTCCTGCCGCTTCTTGAAATTATCAAGAGATGTTAGTGACTGTGGTCTTGGAAGTGTAGCCTTCTTAGCATTAACACCATTTACTTTGATGAAATCAAAATCATGTCGGATCAGTTTCACCTGAGATAGATGTCATCAACAATGCTGTTACTAGATGGTTTTGTAGGAAAACTCTAGAAAACAACATAACACACCCAAAACTGAACACAAATTTGAATAGGACAAAAAGCGCATCACAACAACAAATTCATCCTCTTTTCCAGCATTCCAAGCCCTTGAGGTTCATTGCTGCAGACATCAGACATCACCATTCATCTATGTGACTGGCTATCTCTTTTCTTTTGGTGAAGTACTTGTTAATTGACATCCACATCAACAATCCAGCACGCAAGTTCAATTCATTTATGCTCCACTCTAAAATGCAGCAGCCATCTCCACGTCTCCATGCTCACTTAACATTTTTGGAATACAGTGCATGCAGTATGACTCCACAGTAAATATTTCTTTCTCCACTAGCTACTACAAACACAGCCAGTCTGTCGGTTCCTTAATTTCCTTTCACTCCTGCATATCCTGGTGTCTACAACCAAAAGAGTGTTTTAAGGTTGGATTTCTAAATGCTTTCAGCTCACTCTAGTCAGTGTCTACCAGTCTGGATATAATTAAGCATGCTCAGTGAGTCTGCGACTCTCAATGTGTGAGCTGCTTTCTGTTATGCCTGCCATACAAGTGACAGCTGCTATCTCTATCATACTATATGTAGTTCTGAATGTCTTTCTTCTTTAACTGTCTTCAAATTCACCTGCACTATGTATGCCCACCTAGATGGCACCCCACAACCCTGAACAATCTGTATAGATTACTGTTGAGTGTGCTCACAGATGAGGGCCCTTTAATTCAGCATCAGCCAAGAGGGTGTTTTCTGTTAACAGCAACACCCAGGTACGACATTATGGCCTAGTGATCATGTCTGGTCACATGGACACCAAAGGTAAAGAGAAAACAGGGGCGCCCAAAAACAACATAGAGACGAATGATGGAAAGTGCCTTGAGTGCGGCATCTTTGACACGGAAAACTGCACTGAAGATTGCACAGGAAAGGAAAGTCCTCTCTAAAGCCTCATGTGCAATCAGGCATAACAAGAACTGATGATGATGATGATGACCATGTCTGGTAGGTACAGGATGTATTGCATGGCATGAAATGGAGTGTCTCTTGTACACCCAAGAATCACTTTGTGACTCCCAGCATAAATAGCTTGTATATTTCTCTCCATTGTCTTCGTGGTCTCTCTCATGCTCTGCTCACACTTAGTCTTCTGTGTAATCAGTTTTTGTCCCTCTGTTATCTGCTATTCTCCCCATAAGCTACACTGACCCCAGTCTGTTTATTAGCATCAGTATCATGAGTGCTAATAAAGCAGGGAATTAAAATATTTTGTTTTCTTTTAAAACAGTATTCATGTAGTAGGTCCCTAGCAGAACATGCATTAAAGCCATTCAGATCCTTACCAACTTTCCCACTTAGTGGACTTTCATTCTCTGAACCCATCATCATGCTGGTCAACTCATGATTCTTCTCTCAACACTTACATCCATTGAATACTGGTCTTTGCCACTAGCCATTATGACATTTGATATGGCTGAAGTTTCTGAGAAGTTACATGAACAAGTTGACCCTCATTTTCCAATTACTGAAAAATGACAGTCAATGTTAGATGGGATAATATGTAAGGTTGTGTGAATCTGGAATTAGGATGTAAGCAAGGAAGGACATTTAAGAGGAAGTGTATGACATAGGTACAGAGTGCTACTGAAACAATCAGCATCCAAACTTTGCAACATTTGCTGAAGAAGACAAATAATTTTGGGCCTGCTTTTTATGCACTGATGCTGACTCTTAAATTAGGAATGAATGTCAGTATTTTAAAATGGTACAACATGCATAAAATGTTTAAAAATTTTGTTTAGGGTTGTTTCAAAAATGTAGGTAAGTAACCGAGCATCAACTCACATCATTTGCTATGGATGCTGGTGGAACTGTGGTTTTATGTGAGACATCAGGAGTGCAAGGTCGTGACTGAAGCTTTACTGGAGGCCCAGCACGAGAGTGAGCTCTCAAGAAATTTGCTGAACTTGGTCTAGGTGTCTGTGGGTTCTAGAGATAAACCATCACAATACGTTATGATGTTTAAAAAAAATGAGAAGAACATTTAAATCATCTGTAAAATATGTTCTTTCTCTCTTCCACTTTCCCTTCTCTCTTGCTCTATTATGCTTTTCGTTTTTTTTTTTGGGGTGGTGTTGGTATGGTGAAAACAAATCTAAAATGTGAATATGATCAACCTTGCTGAAGATAGTGTCAGTTATAATTATGGTCTGGTGTTATTTATGCCATGATCAATGGCTTAAATATGTGTGTGAGTGGGTAGCTAGGTGCATGCGTTTGTGTGTGTGTGTGAGAGAGAGAGACAGAGAAAAAGAGAGAGAGAAAGAAAGAAAGAGAGAGAGTGAGAGAGAGAGAGAGAGAGAGACCACCAGGATGCTATATTATTTCTGCTATGGACATTTGGTAGGTTTTCATGTTGACTACATCACAATATAAAGAGTGACCCCTCCTCTTTTTCAACATCCACAAATCGACCCCAGGTGCCCATTTTATAATACAAGACTATGTCAGTCCTAGCAGCATACTGTTGAAAAAAAAAATATCAGATGAGGACTGAAATCCAGACCACATGGTGTGATGGCTTCAGGAACAGGTACAGAGAAAAATTTAGTTTGTAGTGGTGGATATAAAGAAATATTATACACCTAAGCTTAGGTTCCGGTTAGCATTGGGCTGGATTTATGGAAGCTATTTGTTGCTGATCTCTAGCAAATATATACTTATGCAGTGAGTATGGGTTTGACTACCAGCCCTGCGCATCAAGGTTTGAATCTGAACTAATGTCTGAGTTAAGGTGATACCAAGAAAACAGCCGAAATTAGCTCATAGACTACAGTTGATGGTAGTTGCACCTGGGACCCAACAGGAGTAGTGAGAATAGCTAGACACTGCAGTAACAGTTTTTCTATCATTATTACACTATATGCTAAAACTGTTATAACAATTGTTATTAAATTACCCAAGCACTCTTGCTACATCAAGTAACACTTCTGCTATATGTTCTTACTGTACCTAAAGGATATATATGCGTGTGCGCATGTGTATCTGTGTATGTGTGCACATGTGTGTCCATGTGTGTGAGCATACCCACATATGTGTGCATGCGTGTGTGTGTGTGTGTGTGTGTGGCAATCATAAGCCTGAACTAAACTTGAAGAACATCATGGAGATAACAGACTCATTTATATGCAGTTATCAGAAATAGGCATGTCTAGATGTAAAACAAAAACAGGTAAACACCATATACAAATACCTGTTTAAAAGCAAAAGCAAAATTATAATATTAAAAAAACACACACAAATACACAAATACCACAATAAACACAAAATTCCATGCATTGATTGATTTAACAAAAAAAAAAAACTGAATGAATGTGAATTCTGATTGAACAGAGATGAAAACAGCTTTCAGATGCTCACTGCTTCAGAAAATGACACATTAGTTTATGTAACTTACCCATAGAACAAGTGGGAAAGAGAATTAGCAGTACAAGAGAGCAGACATAACTTAAAAGAGGCAAGAAAAGTGAGGTAAAAGAAACTTTTGCCTGCTTTCAGGTATTTAAATATATGGTCTATCCCCATCTTTGTAGCTTTGTCTTCTTCACTATCACTTTTATCGCTAGAGGAAGATATGTTCTGCTTTGTGCTCTTCTGACCGCCCTGACCATGGGCACATTATGCTCTTGTATCTATGATGTGTTTTTTTTCCCCATCTTGTTCTTGGTCTACCTGATGCTTTCTGACATTCTCCTCTTTTAGTGTATGCATTGTAAGGCAGGACCTCACAAGCATTCTTTTTTAGTGGAAGAACCACCTGATTTGCTGCCTTTGTATGTAGTTTAGAATTGGTTCTGTGTCAATTTTTCTCTTATGACTTCATTTCTCATTTGATCTCTTCTGGTCACTTCTGCAGCCCTCCTCAGACATCTTATCTCCCTGATATTAAGGTCATGCCCCATGCCAGCAGACTTTACCAGCCAAGGCATTTCTTAGCATCTTTACCAGGTTCGGTAGACCAGAGATCAAACGCATGAGCACAAAATCAGCAGGCCAGTGTTTTAACTCTACCAGACTGCTGTACTGCTTTTCTGGGAACTTTCTAATCTGCCGCTAAACCGCTGTACCTAATTTTCGGTACTTTGCGTACTATGTGAAAAATGCGCCACAAACTAAAAATAACTAACCAATCACGGTCAAATTCCGTAGTTAGTCATTGCAAATAGCTGCCCCCATGTGTCTGGATTTACTTTGTGTGGGTTAATGTGAAAAGAATTTTAAAAATTCACAAGGAAACTAGTGGCTGATGAACCAACTCTTCGACAGGAAAGCGAAGTAGGTCTAGGCTTTCCACAGTCCAACAGGTGATTGATACTTTGGTTGATTCAGACTCTGAGAGTCAGAATTTCACGAAGAATACGTTTAAAGTTCAAGTGACACAGACAGTGAGAACTCGAGTGATGAGGAGAATCTTGAACTTTATAGATCTAGAAATAGATGGATAGTAAGAGAAGGGGAGCATGTCCCTCAAACAGCAACATCTGGTGCTCACTTTGTGAAACAAGGCTTATCCCGCTGGGAAGATTGGCAAACAAAGGTGGAATATTAGCGCTAAATGAAAAGTAAGCCTATTTTCTACAGTGTCTCCAAGTTTCATCTTATTTTAACCATTTGTTTTGCATGTAACTAATATTTGTGTATATCATGTTGGTATTTTTCGCATTAATGCCCAGGAGCTCAGGCATAGGGGACAGTTAGTTCAGGGCCTCAGGTCTTGTAGGGTTAACCACTATATTACTCCAACTTCTATGAAGACCAAAAAACAAAATCTTCCACAGATAATGCATTTGAAACATGCCGGAGAAAAATGTTGAACACAAAATGGGATGAATTCAAGAGTGGTGAAGAAATAAGAGAAATGTCAGGGCAACCACTGGTAATGTGACACAGTTGTGTCTTTCACATCTCCCAAGAATAGATGTGCCTAATTCGGAACTTAGTCTATGATAGAAACTGGTTGTAAGTTGAATAATTGTGCTTAACAACACAATTAGTGATGAACAGTCGAGTGCTTATAAGATTGTTTATTCAACAATATCCTGTCAATTTATGCAGAATACACATTTAAATTTATGCAACAGTATAACATTCTAGTATATTATTACTGGCTATTCATGTCTGACGATAAGTTCTTTAATCTCTTCTAGCAAAGCAAAAACCAAAGTTAATATATCTTCTAGCAAAGCGCCTTTCTCAAGCGTCTAGACACTGACTGTCCCTTCTCTCCCCTCGCCCTTCTCTTCTCTCTTCCCTGCGTGGGTTTTCAATCACCGCATGTCACCCTTCATCCTGTTATCGTCGCCACGTGGTTGTTTGCATTTCTCGATGCTCTAGTGGTTTGTCTTATCTTTTCGACCTCAGTCTCTCTCGTGCCTCTTCGTGTGGTCTCTCCTGACCAGGTTCCAATCTAGTCTCTTGGCTTGCCCGCTTATCAAGTGCATACATACGTCAGTGTCAGATGTCTCAGCTTTGTTTGGACAAACGCACTCTGTTCAACTCTCCTAACCCTATTTCATCACAGTAACAACAGTTATCAGAAAAAGAAAATGGCACTGTATTGGAAACAGCCTGAGAAGAAATGAACAGAGAATCAAGCAGGCACTAACATGGAAAATAAATGGATCGAGGAAGCAAGGACATCCAAAAGAAACCCCAAAGTGAGCGTTGATGAGAGAAGCCAAGGGTGCTGGACTGAAATTCTATCCTTTATATAAAAAAGGATTACCCAGGTTAGAATGGAATAAATTACAGGACAATGATGAAGATGAATGTCAGCCACCAACATTTCAGACAATAACATCTGCGAATAATAAAGGCCAGTGACTGCTTTAAACGTGGCATCTGCAGAAGAAAATATTCAAGACTTTATTGTTCTTAAAAATAAAAAATAATAATAATAATAATTAAGAAAAAATGCAATACCAGAACTTCCTGTTTGATCTTAGATTCTACTGTGCTGTACTTCTGTGACTTCCACAATGCTTTTACACATTCTTGTTTTTCTGCTTCTCTCTGTTTACATCTTCGCTGAATTTCTCTCATTCGTCTTACATTTTCAGTTAGCTGATTTCTTGTTCTGAAATCTGTGAGGGGAAAAAATGAAAACCATTACTTATTCTTCTTCTGTGTTTGCCCTTAAAAGTGTGGGTGACACAGTGTTGTGGTTTAGAGCCAGGCTGTGATATCTGCATCTCTGAGCCCAACACATCAGGTTTCAGCAAATACTTAGCTGCCTTTTATAATATGCTTGTATTACCCTCCCACACCCCCCTTCCACCCCCCAATTAGGTCCCAGAACGCACACAGGAAAAACAATTTTACATATCCTTTCTGTAATCCTTTTTTGTTGCTGTTGTTGTGTGGAGCAAAACAAAACACTCTTTTGGCATTTGGATAATGGTACAAGAGTGGCACAGTGGATAAGATTGGGATCTTACCATAAATATTCCAAAAGAGAGTAGTGGGTGAACTGCAACAAAACTTTATTGTGGAGACAGCATACCATTTGTTATTTTATTTACATCACATCTAGATATGAATTTCTAATAGCATTCGTTACCTTTCTCAGTGGATTCTGTTAAGGTGACACATTATATCTACAAAGGCAAGGTTTCTCTCCTCAAGTAATTGTCAACACATTTTTACAATAGCATCAACACAGATGAATATAATTTATTTTTTACATTAGTCCCATGTAGTCACTTGATAGTTAGAGAATATTTGTGTATGTGTACTGTATTGTTCTTTATGTGCTGATGAAGGCTAATCGCCGCAATGTCCTTTGTTTGTTTATTGTGATCAATTTTGTAAAGCTTACATAAACTGTTTTTTTTTTCTTATTAACTTTTTCTCTTTCCTATAATTTGCTAACCCTTTAAAAACTTACAATAGCATCATCACCATGTACCATCTATCTATGCTTTTCATGTCGCTGTTGACACATAAGGCATTCACAAGTGATCTCCTCTGCTGCTGTTCTGCTGCTTTTTTGCCCATGGTATCCATGCTAGTTTAAATTCCTTCATTTCCTATTCTATTGTTCTTCTCCAGGTTTCTCTAGGTCGTCCATGTCTCCTTTTCCCATCTGCTGTCCACCTGAGAGCTGTTTTTGCCAGAGTGTCAACAAGGTATTCTGCAAACATGGCCAAGCCATCTCCATCGTCTTACTTTGATAACATTTGCCAGTGATGCATTCTGTTTTCCTCCTCAGTTCTTCATTTGTGATCTTGTTTGGCCAAAATATTCGTAGAATTCTCTTTCTTAAACATTTATTTTGAGAAGTCTTGAGTTTATGTGTAATTCGCACTGTAATTTTTCAACATTCACTGTTACCATGTACCATGCTGGTATTTTATTGTACCTAACTCACTTCCAGTTTCTTCACACTGTTGTTCAGCTGGGTATGAATTCAAGGGAAGGCTGTACTGATGCTTAGGCTGTCTCAGCCCTGAATTTTAATGATGCAAGTGTGAAAACAGAACACCCAACCTAGTACTGGAAAACTGTCTTCCCAGGGGCTGTCATATCCCACAAAAGTTACTGTAAACCACAAGCTGAATCATATGTTCAAACTGCTTTTTAACCTTTAGCACCCCACAGTCGAGTATATTGGACTTCAGCCGCCCACCTCGTAGGCTCCCACAGTCGAGTATACTCGACATCTATATATGGTTTGGGAATCTGAAGCCTAAACGGAGCTACGCGTGTGACCTTCTAGAGTGGTTTCACTCCCTCTTTGTCTGTTTTGATTGCTAGGAGGCCGAGAGTAGGTTTGTGTGATCAATTTTTCTGAGCCAGTTCGATTTTTATTGTGGGGTGTTAAAGGCTAAAAGTATAAACAGCCAACAAATCCTGGGTGTGGTTTGCAGGTCCTGTCAAGTGATGCAACTACTCTAACTTAACAAACAACATATACCTAATGCATTTGAAGGTGTGGGAAGATAAGGTCCTTTATTTGCGTAACATAAAAAATAGATGCAAAATAACATTTGATCATAAAATAAAACTCTCAGTGGTCATCAGCTATTAGGAGGAGTGGACAAGCACCAATGCTGATTGGCAATGACGATCATGCCTTTCAAAAATCTACAGCATGTATCAGTTTAGTGCTGAGACCCCTCCATGTCATGACAAAGGGATCAAGAATCTTCATACTTTATCTTCCTCTTTCTTTCCACAAATCTTTCTAGTGGTGAAAAAATATTCCTGTTTTCCCTATTCTCATAACATGGCCAAAAAAATTATAATTGTCTCCTTTTAATGTTTGTGACAAGTTGTCTTTAGACTCTTGCCTATTTTTCAAAACATCTGGCATACTCATTCTGGCTATCACAGGAATTTTTAGCATTCTTCTGTAAAACCACACATCTGAAGCCTACAGAAATTGATGGACTTGTTTATAATTGTCCAGGATTCACAACTATGTTTTAAAATTGGCTCTATATAACATTCGAGAATACTTTTTCTAACCTCCCATGGCAGGTAGTTACTGCATAAGAAATATTTCCTTTCATAAAACACCCCTTTAGCTTTTCCTAGTATGTACTTTATCTCTGTGGTACATCTTCAAATGGATGTTATCCATGTGTCTAGATACACAAACATCTGTACTTTTCCAAAAATTACACTATTTACATTTATCACATATTTAGGCATATTACATCTTTTTATTACAATTACTTATGTCTTCTAATTCAAGCTGAGGCCCATTTTTATCCCATTTACATACTTACCAAAATTTGTTTTCATTTTACTGCTTTGATTTCTCAACGACAGCTGCAAATTTACATCTGCAATTATAGAACATATATTTTGGCTTTAACATAGAACTAACTGTTATGCCTACAAGAAACAAAAACTATTCATTAAGATAAAAAAGCTTAAGAATATAATAAAACAAAGTAAAACAGAACATGTCTGGCATCAAATAATTATAATACGAATATCATTTTCAGCAGGATGAAAACAAATAAGGTAATGGATACATGCATAAGTTTCTTGCATCGTTTTTCTTCCTGGTATTTTCCACTGGGTGGAGAATTAATATGTGACAGGGCAGATGTGGGCAAGGCTCTTTGGGAACAAGCAACAAAATCAGTAGAGAAACAAGATTATTATGCCCTGGAGAGAATGAGGCACCTAGGTGTAAATAAAGGGTTCACTACACTCAGAGGAAAGGCCAGACAGACATATAACTTGATTGTGACCGGCATCATCAGTATTGGAACTCTGTGCTAGCTGCTGAAGATGAGGAAGGAGCAAGCATGTGAATGCTAGAGTGCTGTAATGTCAATTCTTGACTCAGATTAACTTTTCTGGTATTTATTTTAGCCCAGGTCAACCAGTAAAGCTGCAAATTCAAAAGTCTGGTACTCAACACATCAATATTTTATTAATGTTCCCAGTTGTAAAAGTTCAACATGATCCAGCTAAAAATTGCAAATTTTTAATTAGTAGTAAATGGTTATTGTAATTTGGCTGGACACACTTGTCGTAACTGTAACCGACTTACAGAGTATACTGAGAAAGGTGAAGACCGGTTTGCTACGTGAAGAATGGCAAGCATCACTTCAGAGATCCCAGGTAGTTAGCTTTCTTTGGATATTTTCCCCACGTTATACTGGTGTATTTGGAAATGAACAGCTACAAAGATTGGCCGGTTTAGTACAAATTGGCAATGAACTGATGTTGACAAGCCAGATGTTGTAAGGGTCCTTTGGAGGCTAGTGAACAGTGTGGAAGCACAGATGGATCATCAGTGTATAAAGAGAATGGTACTGTGACAAGTGACAGGGGATCTGGTCGATGATCACTCAAGGGATAGGTGAGAAATATTTACAATCAGACCACTTTGGGCATATAGGGCTAGACTTATATTTTTAAGACTAATCAGCACTTAGTGGGTGATGTCGTCACCATCATGCTGACAGCTTTTACTTCCAAGGACTTTATTTGGGAGCCACTCACTGCTGGGTCAAATTGGGAGTCAAGATTATTTAAAAAAAAAAAAAAACCTTATCTCCGTCCCGTCCGAACCCGAACCGACGACTTTTCGATCTGCAGGCGAGCATACAGCTGCTACAACGTGGCAGCTACCCTATGTCAGGACCTGAAACCTCGACCTTCAGTTCCGCAGGCGAACGCTTAGCCACTACACCACGACGGCTCTCTAAAATAATATAGTTTAATATATTGCCAGAGACCATAGGACAAACAGTTGAAAAAGAAAATGCGACAACTCAGTGGGCAGAACGGCTGAGTAGTAAACTAGGAAACAGTTAAAGTAAAAAGTATCTAGCTGAGGAATAATAATAGAGATAACGATCTCCAATGTAAACAAAGTCAAAACGAAAGTTGCGCAGTTTGGTGCGCAGAGGAATCGGCGGACTCGTGAAAATGTTTTGTTTCATAACGAATTATAAATTAATTTTTTTGATTGCGATTCTAGCAGTTCAGAATTGATGACATGCGCTCTTCGTCATTCAAAAGAGGGTACTCTATCAAACGACGCCTAAATTGAATAGCGGTCTTTATTGAGCGTAATAAATTTCACTATTTGTCATATGCCAAGTAAATTTCTTTAATATCTCCTTTTTAAAGTGAACTTAAATACTATTAAATGACATTTTTAGATTCTGTGTCCATTTTTACGTAAGGATGGGCAGTTTTGCTGGAATCTGTACTTCATAAGATATACAGTTTCAATTTCTTCCCAGTCACTTCTTAGAGCTAAATCGGAGATTTCTCAAAATGGCTACCGCGTGGCCTAAACGAACTGTTTATCTCAGATTAATTAATCTAGTTATTTATAAAAACAGTTCAAAAATAATGCAAGTTTTATTTGTATTAATAATTTACCTTTCTTTAACTTCAATTTCACATGAGTTTTAATAAATTTAAATACCTGAAAATGATGTTTTAGCACGTTTTTAACATGGACTATTTCTAGGGTATTTTTGCGTTGAAAATGGACACAGGCAGTGGTTTAAACATTTTATATTAATAGTTTTAAATCAAATTAAAGTAGTTATTAAATTATTTTTTGAATCTTTAGCCATTATAGCATTTTTTAAGCCATAACCTATCATTTGGCATGAATCATAGTTCCTGTTTGAAGCCCTTTTGCCTGTTGACCCCCACTCCCCGCACCCAGACTGACATTTTGGACGCAGACAGTGGTTTCAATATTTTTTATTATACTTTTAAATGAACATAAAGTAGTTATTTAATCATTTTTTGAATCTTTAGCCATTATAGCATTTTTTAAGCCATAACCTATCATTTGGCATGAATCATAGTTCCTGTTTGAAGCCTTTTTACCTGTTGACCCCCACTCCCCGCACCCAGACTGACATTTTAAAAAAATGTCTGCCACACATTTCTGCACTATGATTTTGTGGTGCATATTTATTGTCTTAAATAGTATAAATAACAGTTATTATTTATGATTGATACTGTTTTAAAATTGAAGTATTGACTTATAGATGATGATTTAGAAAGTTGATTAATAAAATTAATAATAATATATTATATTATTTTCAAGTGAATAAATTCACTTACTTACAACTTATGATTAATAATATTTAATCACAGATCACGTAGGACATAGATAAGTTAATAAAATATAATGTAATTTTTCCTCTTACCTTATGAAATGCTGCTCCATGAAAACACAACATAAATCCAAAGCGAATTACATCTCCATGAAAACACAACATAAATCCAAAGCGAATTACAAAGGAGCTTATTTAATAATTTTACTCCATGAAAAACATAGCACTGAGTCACAAATCGGGCATGAGCGGTTACCTTCGATTATTTTGAACAAGTAAATAAAATATCAAGCAGTGACTAGTTAAGAAGAAGAGGGGAACAATGTGGTGAATTGTCTCATCATCAATAAAATGAAAGAATAACTCGCAAAGATTGAAAAAAGGGATTATGTTAAATCAGTAAGAGGGGCGCTCATTTTCACTTGGTTATAAAACAATATAGGAATATAGGGGTCTCCGTATCAAAGTGGTCAAGCCGTTAACCTCGCGCTCGGAAGATTGTTGTACGTTCATTTACAACTGCATTGTTCGACTCGAAAATGCATTTTTTTTGGTTAGCGGAGACCTCTGAGGGCTGTTGCTGGAGCTACGGTATCCAGGCTTTGTGCTAAGCTCTCGGCATGCGTTATTTGTTCAGTATTGTGGAGAAAGACAAAGCCATATAAAATCAGTAACGATGCAATGAAGTCAATCCACTCGCTATTAAATATTTTTTAAACAGTGGAATAAAGCAAATTTCGGTCAGATGTATGCACACACACAAACATACACACACACACAAATGAGAGTGCGAGAAAAAACCATTTTTCAACAAATAGAAAAAGATGCATCATAACAGGAAGAATAGATATAAAAGTATATATATATATATTACAGTATAAGTCTTGCAAGACTCACTGGATAATTAATAATAATTAATTCATAAGGTATTTAATGAATACTGATAAATTTACTCATTTTTATGTTATTTAGGTTTGCATCACATCATATTTTTAAAAAGGCAACAACTTTAGTTAGAGCTTGCTGTCCTGAAAGCAATGACATATGGTTGCTAAGGGGTTCAGCAAAAAACTTGAGAGTTATTGACATTAAACATGATACATTTAAGTCCAGTTTTCACTTGGGAACACGCCGCCATCTTGTTTCTGTGTTTTCCATTATAATTTTTTGAGGGCACTTTCCGTCACTGAAATGGCAATATCTCCGCTTAGAATTGACATACAGACTTAAAAGTAAAAAACCTAAAATAAAAATTTTGACTAAAATCCCTAATAATAACATTACCAACAAGTAAACGGACGCATGCGTTCTCCGCTGTTTGTTATTGTTATTTTATTGACATCAATATCATATAGTAAAGTTCATTTTTTTAAAAAGAAAGTGAATGACTGAAAACTGCTGGAAAAGATGGAAAATTGAAAATCAAAACTAACTTCTTTAACTTTAAGTTAAAACTTAAAGTTTAACTTAGTCTTACAATTCATACCACCTCTCCAGATTCAATAGAATCTGCCTGTTCCACTGCTTCGTTTTCCCAGTATTTACTTCGATCTGTCTCCTCTTGCAGTCTGGTTTTTACATAGTCTAATTCACTGCTAATCTTCTTTTGGATTTCACAAAACTGTTCTTTCGATTGCTTGTTCCTCTTTTCCAAATCAGTGATTTTTTTCTCAGATTGCTTCAGTTTGCTTTCTAATATTCCTTTGGCAATTGTCAGTTCCTTTATTTCTTCCTCGTGTTTTGCTTTAATTGACATTTCCTTTTTCCTGTGCCGCATTTCCTGTTCTTGGAACTGTTTGTTCAAATTTGAATGTTTGACTCTCCAAAGTTCAGCTGATGCCGATTTCCTCTTTATTGTCAAATTCAATGTTTTCAGTGACATCTGTTTCTTTTCCTCTCTATGTCGAATTCTAAGTGCTCTTATCTGCAAACGCAAGTGCCTGTTCTCCTTCAGCATGTTCAGACTTGTCCGTTGCTTAGCTACACAGTTGTCACAGTCTTTTTTTAAACGCTTTGGTGATGGTGACCTGGAGATCAGTGAAACAGAAAATGAAACATTATGATTATGAATGGAGTTAAAGGGTAACTCGTCAATCCATGGTGTTGCAGAAGTGTGTTGCGCATGATCAGTTGTATGGTCAGCTGGTGTCACAGGTGTGAGTGGTGGGGATGAATGATCAGTTGGCTGAATTAGTGGTGGGGATGAATGATCAGTTTGTATGAGTGGTGCACATGTATGGTCAGGCTGCACAACTGATGTAGATGTTGCAGAAGAAGAACTTAATGATTCTCCAGACAAAAAGGATACAAAAAAATGGCTGCTGGTTAAAAACTGATGAGATCAGCCCACTGCTTGGTGTAATTCATTTTTTGGCAGCATTTCTTTTAATATCATTTATACACGCCTTCACTCTCCCCTCATGTATCTGCTTGTCTGGTTCAGCTACCTGCACCATGCCCTTGATCATCCTGCAAATATCTACAGTTGTCAATTTCTCATTTACAATCAGTCGGGCTATATAGCCTTTCTTAACTGGGTACTCTGGCTCAAAGGATGACAGATATGCTCTCATATCAGAAGCTGTTTTATTTTCCATGGTGAGCTGTGTAAGAAAGTAATATTTATATAAGCATATTATATGCGTATGCAACATCATATGGGAAAAGGGAGGGGGGTGGTGTAATATTGTAATAGTAATTACATTGTTTTTACATCTATTAACTGTATGTGTCACATAGTGTGTAGTATATTTTATATATATAATTAAATATATGTATTGTATGTATGTATTATTGTACTATACTATATATATATATATATATATATATATATATATATATATATATATATAATTATAATAATAAATTCATTAAATTATAATAATTATATCATGTATCATTTAAAATATTTATTTAAAAAAAAATTTCAAATTTAATAATTAAATACTATAACATAACTATAAAAATATTGATAATGCATTATCTGTATTAAGAATAAATATAACTTCTTAAAATAAATACCACATAAAAGACAGCTGTTGTTATGGTAACTGCAGTAACGCCTTCCACAAAAGTAACAAAATGGCCTTTTCCTTTTTCGCCTCAGATAGTCTGATTTAATTAAAAACCATTTCTGTATATCTCCCCTATCACGTCGTTGGGTGTAAACTGACTAAATAGACTTAATTATGGATGATAAAAATACATTTCACAGTTTTAATCAGTTTTAAGAGCCTACAAAATAACTGTATATTAAATAACTACCGATAATTAAAACACGCTGAAGGCTTATTCTAAAGCAACAAGATGGACGCCAATTTCTTCACCCACGATGGTTTCAGGATCGCATCTTGAAAATCCCACTGCAAATCACCCCCATAGAATATACTAATAAAATTTTTACAAACTAAAGTTAAATTGGACAGAGAATCGAATAATTACAAGAATATTACGTTTAAATGCGTTGAACGCTATCAAATAATGTGGCTACTTACCGCTATATATTCAAACACGATCGGCAGTAGCAAAACACGATCAAATGCTTTCAGACCACGAGGAATGTGAAAGTCAACCAATTTGCTTTGACTTGGGCTATATATAGCTCGTCGGAATCCCCGAGGTTTCCCGAATGTGTATAACGAATCATCATCGTGAAAAAATTCACCGACAACTTACGGACATTGTTATGGGTAGCAACCCAGCCCGTTCCGTTTCCGGAAGTGCCCGATCGATCGAAGAAAACGTAGTACCTAATTAATATAATAAAGTTTATAAAGCAGGTACCATCAATGAGCTGAACACTTGACTAGAGTTAGGTTCTATGTGTTAAACTATTTATATACTTACAAGGTAAACACTTCAAAAAATGTTAGTTCTGAAGAAAATTAACTCAGAAAGCCTGAAATCATTTATTCCTTGCCAACCGAAGTAGTTTACATCGCCATGTTCTGAGCGTCACGTGATTACTAATCTCAAAACTGCTAATAAATAGTTTTATATTTTGCATATTTAACAATTACAAACAAACCATATATTGAATGTTAGTTTGCTTAAATTGTTTAAAATAATATGTTTGTATATTTTGTTGATTTAACACGAGATCTTACGTTACCATAGCAACAATTACATCCGCCACAATGGTGGTAGTGCTAAACAAAAATATATTCAAACAATTTCAGTGTTGGCATATTTTTGTGGATAAATTAACGCGTTCTAAATACATTTTTGTTTTAATGTGTAGTTAGTAAGGTTGTTGTAAAGGCTTGACTTGTTTAAAAGTAAAGAATAAATGACCCACATATCTCTGTTGATTCGCAGGTGATTGTACTATAAAAATAATAAAATAATTCACTGTGTCAGTCATTAGCCTCTCCATACTATTGTTCAGTGAGCATCATAAAAGAGCAGCCTTTTCTGAGTTAATGACAGCAACCATCTCTGCAAACCAGAGTCTCCTCGTCCACTGTTGCCTGTAGGTCTTCAGCAGTCAGTTGCCTATCTTGCCCCTGCCTGTATGCAAGAATATCATCTGCAAATGTCAGTATCCTGCCATCACGCCTAGCTTCTAGTTCTGCAAATTTGCTTGAACGTACATTTAAGAGCACTGGTGAAATTGTAGAATGTTTAGGTAGTCCCAGGGTGATATTACATGGCTCTGAGGTTCATGTGTCAAGATGGAGAGCAACACTGTGTGAAGGAAGGGCATTTGCTATCCAGTTCACCAGCCAAGGACGGACCCCCTTTTCCATGAAAGCAGACATCAAAATATCATATCTAACTTTATTATAGGCATCCTCAAGATAAAGTGCTGCCACTTTTATCTCTTGTCTACTCTGGAACCCTTCATAAAAATTAAAAGCAAAAGTAGCCGCATTTGACCAGGTATCTTTCCGTGGCCAGTAACTACCAAAACCTCTTGGCAGGAGCTCCTCCTTTTCTAAAAAATGTTTGCAGTTTAACAGCAGTAACCTTCTCTAACACCTTGCCAAAGTTATTTTGTAGAGTAATAATCCTGAAACTGTTGAGTCTTGAATTATCTTAGCCTGGTTTAGGAAGTAGGATTTGGTAACCTTGTACCCACTACTGAGGTATTGATGCTGTTCTGATATTGGTGGAAATTAGAAACCATCTCACTCATGTTCTTCATGTGGGTATACCTGATGCCGCATAGTTTCAGCGCCATGGTTTTTTTTCTTTCTGCAAGGTGTATTTTATATCCCGCACCCTAATGAAATCCTATTAGTAATTATCATTTATGCTCTTCGATACATCATCTCTAACTGAATATTTAAGTTCCCTATCATTATGATCAGTTTTTTCTATAAACCTCTGCAAAAATGCTTCCCTTTTCTCTTTGTCTGTTGTCATAGGCACATCGTTATTTCTATATATGTACCTGTTGTTATAGGCCGATCTTTTCTTTGCAGCCACTAGAGCCTGCGTATACTCAGCATTTTGAAAACTGTTGTAATACCTGCTCTTTCCTCTTCCTGCTCTTTCCGCTACCTCAGTATTTGGGATCTTGTCTTGCCCCTTTAATGCCATGTATTCTTTTTAGGCATCACATGTGAAAGCTATTTAGACATGTCTCATGGTAAGAATAAGTTGACCAAGTATCACTGCCATAAAGAACAATGCTTAGAACAAAAGCCTGAGGGACAAGAGTTTTTGTTTTAATAGGTACAAATCAGACATATGGGATAAAACCAAGTGCATTAAAGTCAGTCGTTTTGCATTTAAACTGCATTTTAAATTATTAATTGTGATTTGTCATGAACAGTACATCATGTTTAAAAATTTTCAAAAGCATTTTTTTCTTTTGAAAAAGACTATGTTAAACATATTTTAAAAGTGATGTAGGAAATATACAGAACATGGTATTTACTACAAATGTTGTGAGTTTTAGATGGTGACAATATTCTTTGCTTTCAGCTAAGTTTGACTGATGTTTGTGATATAACTTGTGCATATTCTGCTTCCAAAGGAGCTCTACATGTTCTGTGCCCTTGGGACAAGGAACCCTACAGTAGCTCAAGTAACTGGTTTGAAGCACGGAACTGACTACATTATTATCTTCTTGTCTTTGGCACATACAATAGTTGTCTAGCACTAGCAGCCTCAAGATGGCACGGGCTGCAACTTCTAAAACACGAGCCGTGGAGAAGTCCAAACCTCCAGCCTCTCAGACACCTATGATCACACCTCATGAAATTGTTGCTGGGAAGTTCACTGAAGCAGACTGGTAGGTGTTATCATTTATTTCATCTTCTCTTTGTGGGTTTCCATGAAGTCGCTGTGGCATAGCGGCTAGACGCTCACGTGTGGATCGGAAGGTTGTGGATTCACTCCCTGGCAGAGCCGGACTTTAAAAAAAATAACCCTGACTCCCAGGTCAACCCAGCCTTGAGTGCGTACTGAGTGCAGTGCCAAAAAGTAAAGGCGACCAGAGTGATGCTGACCGCATCACCCATCTTGTGCTGATTGGTCTATAAAAATATAGGTCTAGCCCTATATGCCCTATATGTCTAAAGGCCTGGAAAAGAGATCTTTACTTTACTTTGTGTGTTCTAGGGGCCTCATTTGTCAGGAGGAAAAAAGAACATATCTATTGGCCCTTAACTCTTTAAGGACAGCGTTTTTTCTGGGGTTTGGACAGCATTAATTTTAAGCGGAATTTTATTAGTGCAACACGACAAAGCTAAAACCTTCCTGAAGAAAAAGTATGGGCTGTATCGGGACTTATAATATATCAAATTAAAGATAAATGAGTGCAGAATAAATGTAAACTACTTAAATGTCAGTATAACATCAAAATATTATTAAAATCACACAAAATTTAAGGATGTTAGACACAAAGGACAATTTTAAACATAAAAAATTGTGTGCTAACATTATTTTTTTACTGGTTCAACAACACTGCTATCCAATTCTAAGTATACACATGCCTTCTCTGTTCAATTAAGTATTAGCTAGTCTTTATTTGAAACAATTAATTTAAATACTTTGGATATTATAATCATTTTTGTATGACATGTCAATTTTCACAACAACCAAAAATCGGAAAAACAGCTGATCGAAACATTGATCTAATTGAAATATTTTGTGAAATTTTCATATCCTAAACTAAATTATCGCTGGTAGATGTGTCCCTTAGATATCAATCATAACATCAAGGCTGTTGTCATCATCTGGCAGGGATTCATCCACGATAGAGCAGTATGGACAGTTCTAGACGTTTTCCCTTATCATTTAGTATAGAAAAATCACGTAAAAATTGTATCCCATCTAAATAATTTTTTTTTAAATCACAAAATAATGCACCGACCACGATGAACATCGCAAATGAAAGTACATCCTGTTGTTAATCCTAATTGTTAAAAAACTTGTTCATAAAAGTTTGTTTACCCTACAAACGGAACAAAATTAAAGTGTCTCTAAAGGATAGACTTAAGCGCCAGTATACTGGCTAATCGTTCGAAAAGAGTTAAGAACAGGTTAAACCCCTAAATGTGCACATTTTCATTTAGCCATATTTATTAGTTTTTTGAATATCTTGGAAAACTTTAAGTACAAATTTGGCTATTTTTCACATAAAATATGACATTTTTAATCAATTTCTGTGAAATTGTGTTGGTTTTAACCACCATATTTAATTTTCCTTCAATCTTTAACTGGGAGTCACCGTGGCAGAGCGGTTAGACGCGCCCCGCGGATCAGAAGGTCGTGGGCTCACTCCCTGGCGGAGCTGGACTTTTCTTCAAAAATGACCTTGGCTCCCAGGTCGACCCAGCCTTGAGTGCGTACCGGGTGCAGTCCTGGGAAGTAGAGGCGGCCGGCGTGATGCTGACCACATCACCCATCTTGTGCAGTCGGTCTATAAAAATATAGGTCTAGCCCTATATGCCCTATACACCTAAAGGCGTGGAAAGGGTCCTTTACTTTTACTTTACTTTTACAATCTTTAACTGTTATGTACCTATAGAAAGCATTTTTTCCAGCAGATATAATCAAATTCAATTTGGGGGGTTTAACCTGTCCTCAGCTCTTTCAGTCCCAGGGGGTTTAGTACCGGAGGCCCAAGAGAGATGTAAAATCGGCTTATCTTGCGTTCAATGGGCTTCTAGCTAGGAACCTATGAACGTATGATGCTTTCCTTGGGACTAAACGAGTTAATAAGCTTGTCATGAAAGGTGACTAATTAAGTGTCTGCTAAAATTGTGTCAGGCTGAAAGGCACAGATATCACTACCTAGCTGTAAACCACAACACAGTGGGTCAGCATGCTTTTCAAGGTGAATGCAGAAGGAAAAAGAAGATTGTATAATTTGAAAGTGATAGTTCTTTAGATTTGCTTTTCTCTGTAAAGTTGTTTCAACATATACAAGCCTCTTTTCAGCATTTAAGCTGCAGCTTTTTTCCCCCCTTTTGCATTCCTTAATGTTAACTATCAAGTACATTTTGATTTTCCATGCTACGTCCTCTCTATAGGTAGTTTTATACAAGCATAAGAAATATGCAGTCGTTCATTTTGGGGCCCCATTGTGAGAAGTGAAAATTGGAACATGTCGTGGCAACTGGAAACATTTCAAGAAAGAGAGATAGAGGGAGGCAATGAAAGAATATTCTTGACAGTATTTGTCATGACTTTTTTTTTCCAGCTTCCATTTGATTCATCACCATCCCATTGTGATGTTGTCACGTACAGCTTACAATCTGTTCCTTCGTTCTATCAGGGCCAGTCTTTTCAATTTCACTTTTGGAATCCAGTCCCGCTCCTTTGATCTCCCATCTTCGGGTTTCTCTTCGATATTCCTTATTTATTCAAACCATTTTTTGGCCATTTCAGTGCCTGTTTGGTGATTCTGTTGCTTGATTCTTCTCAAAATGTGCTCCGTTGAGATAGGCCACATTTGTAAATAAGGAACATAATGAAACACATTCATGAACCTTGCAGTAATCCATCTTCTGGGACATAATTAAAAGAAACTGTATCATTGTTCTTTGTCTCTAGATTGTGCTGTCAGCTAAGAAAGGCTTGAGCTGGTAGCAGCACTGCTAGATTTGGGGATTTAGACACATTGATGGACCCCTCCCCCCTCCCCCCTCCTCCGCAGTTTTTTTGTTGATGCATATTATTATTATTTGTTTTAAATATTTAGTCAAGATTCAAGATTTAACCACCAGATTCACCCCCCCCCCCCAACCCCCCTCCCCCAAACCGTTCATTTGTTTAGGGGTGCTGACCAACAACCCGTGTGTTGAAAACTGTGTGTCCCCTGGCTAGTAATATATATTTTTCACAGTTTTTTTCTGCTTGTGGTCTTCAGCACACTGGCACTTACATGCAGCAAGTATATTAAGCACATGCTGACGAGAAGTGATAAGAAAATTCACACTGCACACACAAGCACGTACACACGCATATACACAAACACGCACATGCACGCACTATCATACATGCATGCAAACATGCACTGGCGCACGCACACACACACATACACAAATACATCTACGCGCACGCACGGGCACACACACACACACACACACACAAAGAAACAATCACACACAATTACTGATTGAGCCAGTGAAGTTGAACCACACCAGGACTGCACATTGAGCAATTAACACCTGGTCATGTAGAGTGCAATGTATCATTATTCGGACGAGAATCCCCCCAGGTACAAATCCCAGAAACTCTACTCTAGCTGTAAGGCTGTGTTGAATTTCCTCTTCTTCTTCTTCTTCTTCTTCACTTCCTCTTTTACTGCTGTGGGTGTCGAGGGAGATATAAGGTTCTGTTTCTAGCTCTTCTGGCTGCCTCGACCATAGGCACATCGTGCTGTTGTAGAGTTTCTCTGATGTTATCCTTCCATCTTGTTCTTGGTCTACCCCGTGCTCTACGTCCTTCTTCTCTTTCCATGTATGCTTTGTATGGTATGGTGTCACAAGGCATTCTCTCTAAGTGGGCAAACCATTTCACTTGCTGTCTTTGTATGTAATCCAGAATTGGTTCTGTGCCGACTTGTTCTCTTATGATCTCATTCCTGATCTTATCTTTTATGGTCACTCCTACAGCCCTTCTCAGACATCTCATTTCCGTGGTTACTAATTTTCTTTTATGGTTTATTGTGAGTGACCATGTCTGGCACTGGTAGCACAGAGTTGGAATAAATATGCTTTGAATAAGATGTCTCTTTGTGCTGATTGGGATTGTCTTATGCTGTAAGAGGGGAGCTAGCTGTCCCAATACTTGGCTTGCTTTACTGCATCTAATGTCAATTTCTTTATCCAATTTCCCATCTTCGGTAAATGTAGTTCCCAGATATTTAAACTCAGATGCCTGTTTAATGCCTTTGTATTCTATTGCTATGTTTAGATCTGTCTTCTTTTTTCCTATTGACATTACTTCTGTCTTTTCAGTGTTGATTCTCATATTAATTGTTTTACATTCTTCATTCATGGATGTTAGATGTTGTTGCAATTTCATGGCTGTATCTGCTATCAAGGCCTGGTCATGTGCAAAGAGTAATTTGTTGATCTTACTAAGATCTTCATTCATGGGCTTGGCATTCTTGAATTTCCTCAGTGGTTACAAAGTAGGCTGAAATTTAGACAGGGAAGTGTGTGCAATAACACAAAATTACCAGGTAGAAAATGGTAATCAATTCTTTTCTTGTTATGTTATCTCAGTAGACGTCACTGCACATTGGATTTCCAATGCATGTTCGTTCAGTACTTCGATGCAGCAGTTACTCCAAGATACCACTTCTTATTGTTCCAATGAGAAGTTGGTTTTAGTGTCTCCTGTCTTACCTCGAAGACATCATAGATGTGCTTCACCAGTCTGTAGTCCCAGATCACACAGTCATGAAAGTGTCAGCAATTTATCAATATCCCCAACCTCATCCATACAGTGTTAATGATACCGGCTTTATTCATTCTTGTTCCCATTTGCCTTGATGCATTACTTGCCAGTTGGTCAGCTCTAGTAGTAGATTTTTACCCCGCTAAGACATCACACAAGCGATAAACACCCGAAGACACAAAGTGCCACCATGTGGATGAGGATCACTGTGGAGAGGTTCCAGAAACCGCGCACAGCCATTAGACCATTTTTATGGTCGCGCACAGCCATTAGACCATTTTTATGGTCGGGCTATATTGCCGCCCCTGGCAAGAGCCAGAATGGGGCTTCAAATAACAAAAAAATTGTATCTCACAAGGAGATGACCGGTTATAGCAGTAAGGTCAGCTCTGACTGACTGACTGACTTTGTACCCCACCAGGACATCACACAAGCGATAAACACCCGATGACACAAAGTGCCATCATGCGGATGAGGATCACCGTGGAGAGGTCCCAGAAACCGCGTTCAGACAATTGGCCATATTTATGGCCTGCCTATATTGCGGCCCCTGGCAAAAGCCAGGGTGGGGCTTCAAATAACAAAAAATTTCGTCCTGAAAAGGACGAAACTGTGTATGAGGTCAGCTCTGGATTGGATTGGCTTTTTACCCCACCAGGACATCACACAAGCGATAAACACCCGATGACACAAAGTGCCACCATGCGGATGAGGATCACCATGGAGAGGTCCCAGAAACCGCGTTCAGACATTTGGCCATAATGATGACCTGCCTATATTGCGGCCCCTGGCAAAAGCCAGAGTGGGGCTTCAAATAACAAAAAATAACGTCCTAAGAAGGACGTAAGAAGAATAATAAGGTCAGCTCTTTCATTACCTTACAGTACTTCTCAATCCACATGTGACAGATACCTATATTTTTCAGTTTGCCTTGTGTTATTCATTTTTTTTTTTTAAAATATTGAATGAAATTTTGCTTTGAACTAATTCCAGGATAAATATGCTGGAGAGAGATAGCAATGAAGAATTTATTGCAGAAATTGTGGATGAACTTATTCAAGTTTCTATGGGTGCTATCTACAAGACTTATATAGATCGCCAGTTGCTGCCCTTTACTATCACACAAGCAAGGGATGCAATACTTGAAATTATTCAGGTACAGTCAGCTCATTTTTCCTTATAATTTAGAGAAAGCGCACATACCAACCATATTTCCCAAAGTGTAAGATGATCCTATGTATAAGACGTACCTGGATTTTAAGGCTGGAAATTTACAGAAAAAAAAATAATATGATTACTGAAATTGGAGAAGAGCAGTGTGGTTTTGTGGAAGGTAAAGACACAAACAATGCCATATTTATCTTGAGAACACTTTCAGAAAGAATGATTGACCTGAATCAAGATCTCTATTTATGCTTTATAAAGTGAAACATGAAGAAATTATTAGAAATTTTGAAATCCTAAACATTGATAAAAGAAGATTTGAGAATATTTAAATTAAAAAAAAAACAAAAACAAAAAACAACAGACAACAAGAAGCAGCTTTAAGTATTGACAACCAAATTATAACTTTTTAAAACATCAAACAAGGCATTAGAATACAATGTGTACTATCACCTGATTTATTCAGTTTATTCAGTGAAATAATTATTAGATCCATACATGGTATGCCAGGAATATCAGTTGGTGGGCATATTGTTAATAACCTGTGATATGCTGACTATATAATTTTTATTGCTGAAAATGAAACACAACTGCCAGAAATAAAGGATACAATTGTAACAGAAAGTGGAAACAAAGGTCTTAGTTTGAACAGCAGAAAACAAAAGTAATGGTAGTTACAAAGAAAACTAACCCTCCAAAATGCAGCATCAAAGTAAATGAGACAAACCTCAAGCAAGTTGATATGTTTAAATACTTGGGTACCCTGAAAACATTAGATGAAAGGTGCATAAAAGAAGTTAAATGTAGAACAGCTCAAGCAAATGCAGCATTTTATTAAATGAAGAATATTTAACTGTCCGAGGTCCGAGCAACGCTGTTTGTGTTGATTGAGAAATTTTGATTTGCCGAAACAACACTGTGTCGATCATGTGTCCCGTACATATTGATTCACATACTGCTCTATTTTTGTTTATAATGTTCAGAACTACCATTAAAGTATCAGGGAAGGTTACTCTAAAGTTTTTTCTATGTAAAGAAATGTCTTTGCACATGCATATGAGCGCAGACTGATTTGATTCATTGCTAGTGTGATTTTCGGACAGTGCATTTTCTTATTTTGTGATCAAGTGGCCATGGTTACTAATGTTCTGAACACAAATACAGCCCGAAAGACTGAAACAATTTCAGTCAGATGTTTTCTAATAATGAAATTTTTTGGGGGAAAGTGATTCAGATAGTAAATTAACACTAGTGGCAGACGAGCGGTCAGCTGTTTGTTCTTAATAGCAGTGTTATTGAACAAGTAAAAAAAGTAAGGTAAGCACAACATTTTTTATGTAATTAATCTTCATATGTGTCCAACATCCTTGAATGTTGTGCAATTTTAATAAAAAAATGTGTAATACTGACACTTAAATAGTTTAAATTTATTCTGCACTAATTTATCTTTCATTTGATATATGTCCTGATACAGCCAATACTTTTTCTTCAGGAAAGTTTTAGCTTTGTCGTGTTGCAGTAAAAAAAAAAAAAATCTGCTCAAAATTAATGCTATCCAAACCCCAGAAAAATGGGGTCCTGAAAGAGTTAATTTTAAGTTTTTATGTTATTAAAAATAAATTATATTTTGTTTTGTTTACAGTTTTATTTTACGAGTTTAATGTCTATATTGACAGTGGCAGTTTCTAGCCCGAGATGAAGGAGAACAAACTGTAAGATATAACACTGGATGGGCTGAAGATGCAGGTAAATTTGTCAATGAGGAGCATCATTTTGTTCTAGTAAATGTTAACTTTATTGCTTTTTAATGTCAGTTTTGTGGTTTTTCAAGTTTGTTTTTTGTCAATGCGATGACGTCTTTGGGCATTGGTTACTACACATGTATAACAGCTTTGGTACTGCTTGCAGCTGCATAGTGTGAAGATGGGGTCAAGTATAATTAGATTGTATTTATTGAGATTTTATTTGGAATGAAAAATTAGCTGTCATGGTCTTCACAATGATGTCACTTTGCCCTACTTGCTATTTCAAGAAAACTTTATTTTTTATGGTAAAAAAAATGAAAGCAGATAATTCATTGCGCTATTTGTATTTAGTAATTGCCTTATTTAATATAAAGCTGATTTATTTTGTGGGTAAATATGAAAATATGATTTTTTTTAAGTGACTCGGGGGCAACAACGACACAGATGTCAGCTGGCGTGCCTGTCTGCACAGTGGTCATAGATTTAAACTTCATAGATTGAAAAAAAGAAACTTAGGAAGACATCACATTTTTGTTGTTGCTTTCTCTTGTCTAACTCTTGTTTCCTAGGTTGCCTTTCAAATTAGCACAATTCAGAAAAAGATCTTTTTTTTTTAAAAATTATTTTTCCTGGGCAGAAGTGTTAATGGCCCCTTTTCTGTGCCTTTTTGTTGCATTGGGTGTATAGTAGTAAAAGAAAATGTGCTCTTTCCATGTCTTTAGGCATATTGTAAAGTTGATTTCAAATTCGCATGAACCAGGTCTTACTAGTCACGCTCAACATCACTACGGGCTTTGTCCTATGCCTCCTCATAGCATAACATAAAACTGTTGTCTCAAAAAACAAAAAAGGTGCCCACACCTAGCCATGCTGTCCTATAATCCCATGCTCACTACCTGTAGGCAGTTGTTACTGTAGATACCCCTGATGCGATACAGGAAAACATATAAAACAAAATGAAAAATAGAACTAGTCAGCTTGTGACGGGGTCAACCTGAAAGGAGAATTTGATTATACACATCTGATATTGAGTAATTTTGGAGCCTGGATCTTCAGGGAGACAAGCTAGTATTTCACCACTGAGCTCTCAGAAGACCCAGAATTAATTACTGAATATAAGAGAGAATCAAAAAAGCTCAAACTATATATAAAATAGTGGCATCAGTGGCTTAGGCGTTGCAAGTCTGACTCTTAATTCAAACGTACTGCGATTGAAACCCACTGCTGGCTGCCTGGATTTATATCATGGTATGTGGCGTTGCAGGTCGACCGAGCTTAAATTGGGTAAAGGATTGTGTCCTAGGGAAGTACAGACAGCCGGCGTAATACTGACCACATTACCCACCTAGTGATGATTATTCTATAAAAATATGGGTGCTCTTTCCATGTGCCTAAAAGGGAGGGGGAGGGATCTTTACTTTACTATATAAATAATTGAAACAAGAATTCCTTCCATTGTCCTTACCCAAATAGGTGCAGGTTACACCTGGCTGGTGTAACTGTTACTGGTGCCTAAATTATTCAAAGGTTCAACAGACTATCTGGGATCTGCCTTGTTAATCGGCCATCTGGATTAATTTTGCCTTATCTCAGATTGGTATAGTAAACCCTTTGGCAGCAGTGTGGAGGGACAAACTGATCAATCAATCAGTTGTTTCTGGAACAGTAAGACCATGATCAATTCACTTCTTAACACTCACTGACTGTAAACTCCAATGGAAAGTTTTAGCTGTTGATCCACTTCTGTACTTTGGTCTTGTTCCAGAACTTGAGTTTTATGTGCACTGATTTGTATGCAGACTGTTGGTTCCTTGCCTGTCTGGCAGATGCACTGTGACTTTGAGGGAAAAAATTAAAACAATCAGATTACAGTTGCTTGTTAGGGAACATCATCTATACCATTCCCCCATTCCATCAACCCAAAATTGGGCCTTGGAACCCTCACAGGGAAAGAATTAATCAACATGACAGAAAATTAACTAGATAATGTATGATGTTGCTATTATGCGAAAAAGTAACTGGATAATTGCATGAAACTACCTTGATAATTGCATGCTGTTGCCCTCATGTGGCTTATGAAGACATATGAATAGGAGTTTTTGTCAATGGCCATCTTTAATATCATGGACATAATCATAGATGACATAAGCAGTCTTGTCTTTCCATAAATCTGTCCTTGGTTTAAGTTTATGATATTCCTTTATGCCGCCCTCTTAGACAATCCAGCATCATACCTTTTAGTCTGCAACTGTCTCTTCTATGCTGATCTTTCGTTGTTGTGAAGTACTCCAAGGCCTCCTCTCATCTTCTGATCAAAGAACTCATGTTCTACTTTCATTAGATTTTTGTCTCGAAAACATTTGTAGTTATCAGCTATTTGAGCTGTTCACAACATGTGTCTTAAGAACCAAACCTCTGTCTACTCGAGCTTTGACTAATGTGTTTGTTCACATTCCAAAATTCACTGCCATAAAAAAGGACATGGGACAATAACCATTAACACCAAATATAATATGTTGTTGTTATCGATCCAGCGGCGCATGAGCTTTCGCCCTTTGGCCCAATGCCATGTAGTGGAATTTGCATGTTTTCACAAGCTGTTCTTTTCCTCCGTACAAGGTGTTCCACTTGTCTGGTCTCGGAGGGAGTAGCGTTCTTCTTGTCTCACTGAGTTTTGGGCACTCAAAGAGATGGTGTTCAACAGTTTCGTAGGGGTAGTTACATAGCTGGCACTCTGGGGAGTGTTGTGGCTGTATTCTGTTTAGGTGTCCATTGAGTGGAGTATGTTGCGTTCTAAGTCTGAAGATGGTGGCCTGGTCCCTTCTTGTTAGATGGTTAATGCTGTCATTAGGATCAGGGCCAGACATATGTCTATAAACCTCTCTTCCAGTGTCTCCCATGGCCCATCTGTTCAACCAAGTCTCTTTGTTTATAGCTCTTATCAGTGTTTTTGCTGTCTGGAGGGTTGTCGCTGTAGGTGGTTGTTCTTGTGTTGCTCCTTTCTTTGCCAATCTGTCAGCTCTGTCATTACCTGGTGTGCCGGAGTGACCTGGAATCCACTGCATCACTATTCTGATGTTGTATGAGGTAATAAGCTGATCGGCATCCAGGATTATCTTGGCTATGTCAGTTCTGCAGCGTTCATTGCCCTCCAGAGCTTGAAGGGCAGACATTGAATCTGTGAAGATGACAATATTTTGGACCTTTGAGGGGTAAACATCCATTACAGTCTTTAGGTGGTATACTGCTGTTTCCAGTGCAATTATTTCAGCTTCATAGTTTGAACAGAATTCCCCGCATGCATCAAAAATCTCTTCAACAGATCCATCGGGATAACCTATGTAGATTCCGTAACCTGCTTTAATGGTAGCTTTAAATGCTGATCCATCAGTATAGATAATAAGACATAAACATTAGATATTTAAGCCAACATTTTAATTAGAAACAATGTTTCATAACTCACCTGTGTACCCTTCCTAAGGGTAAGCATGGGAAAGTGTATAATTTTTCACAGAAAAAGAATTTTCACAATATAGTAATCGTGTTATTACAACATCTTTCTGTTCATTTGTAATGACTACATATATTAGTGAATCCATTGTGAAGAATAAGGTAGGGTGTTTTGTACATAATTATGTAAAACTATCACATAGTTCCATTTTCCCTCACTCTTTGTGTGTGTGTGTGTGTGTGTGTGTGTGTGTGTGTGTGTGTGTGTGCATGCGTGGGTGGGTGGGTGGGAGGGGGTAGGTGTGTGAGAGAGTGAGAAAGAGTGAATCATATGGACAGACAGATAGACATTGCTACAGACAACAGATGGACATGGACAGATCAAGAGACATACATGCAGATGACAGACAGACATATATTGTTAAGTATATATTTTTTTTAGTCTATTCCAAAGTTGTTGTTTTTTCCAGAAATTTCACATTTTTCTTTCAGAACCTGAACCTGCTGAAACTGACTGTTGGGCCCAAGGTTCAATGCCTAAAACTATTGTATCTGTTCAACCAGAACCACTAAAGAAAATATCAGAAGTTCCAGAAGATGAACCCACTGCAGAGTATGTTGTATGTTACATGATTATTTCTGATGTTCATTATTTGAATCTTGAATTAAGAATCTGCATTGCAGCACTTGGTACATTCCTATAAGCATCATATCCCCATCTTCAGCAGCAAGCACAGAGTTCTTAATCTGATGGTTCCAGTAACAGTCTGATTGTATATCCATCTTGCTTTCCCCTGAGTGTTGAGGATCAGACAGGTCCACTGATTACGCCTTGCAGCACCATTCTCCTCAGACTGTGATGAGCTATTTGTGCCTCCATTATGTTCTAACGCTCCCAAAAGAGACCCTTATTACATCTAGCTTGTCATACATATAACGTACTGCGATCAAAATCCACTGCTGACTGTGTGGATTTTTATCATGGTATGGGGCATCGCAGGTCGACCCAGCTTAAAATGGGTACCAGTATGGCTGTCCTGGGAAAGTAAAGACGGCGGACATAATGCTGGCCACATTACCCACCTAGTGCCGATGGTCTGTAAAAATATGGGCGCTCTTCCATATACCAGATATGCCTAAAGGTGTGAAAAAGGATCTTTAATTTACTTACTTTACTTGTCATGGATAGTTTACAACCAAGTGTCAAAGAATCAGCTAATCTATATTGGTTTTTTTTTTCCCCAACACACCAGCATATCTGAAGAAAAAAATATCCAAAAGAGGAATAATGCATCTGCCTGAGAGGCGAGCAGCCATACATATATAAATAATCCAGATCTGTAAAATGGATATGCATGCAAACACTAGTTCTGGAACGAGCCTAAAGGCCAGAAGTGGACAAACAACCCTAATTTCTTGAAGGAGTTTACAGCCTGTGAACACAAAGAAGAAGACTCATGGTTTTTTTTTTCCTTGTAGGTTTAGGCATAATCCATTTCTTTGATATTACCATTACTTCTGTCTTCCTATTATTTAAATTTTAGTAATGTTGTAGCTGGTAGTGTTAGCATGGGACATGTTCATTAGCTGCTTAGGAAGGAGACAGAGCATGTGCTGTTATATCAGTGCTGAATTCATTAATTTTCTCATGCCTGTTATTCAAGCTAAGACCTCATCTTTGCACTTTCTATTTTCATTGTGTATATAATTTTCTATAGTTTCTTCTGACTTTGTGCTATCAGGACAGTTCACATGCGTAACTTATTAAATCAATATGATCACCATTGTTACATTTATAAATGTGTCCTTCCACAACTATCCACTATACTTAGTTTTTTTTTTTTTTAAATAAAATTTTACATGAGGACTTATTTTAATTAATAAATATTGCTATTATGTTAAGTTTCATGAACATAACCATCTCAGAATGGATGCTAGACTAAATTCAGTAACAGTAAATCAGTTAACTTTAAAGCAGTTTTGAGTGTTGAGCTAAAAACTGTCATCACATTTTCAGTCTATTCCCATAATTGCTCCATCCTCCTGTTGCATGCTGATTGATGTGAGTTGTAACCTTGGGGCAGGACAACATAATGAGAATGTTTTTGTCGGGAGTCAACGAGAATGGTCGGTTACCTGTATCAGTATGTTGC
Source organism: Candidula unifasciata (assembly GCA_905116865.2). Taxonomy (NCBI): domain Eukaryota; kingdom Metazoa; phylum Mollusca; class Gastropoda; order Stylommatophora; family Geomitridae; genus Candidula; species Candidula unifasciata. The sequence continues at coordinate 995,481 of CAJHNH020005445.1, forward strand.
CCAGTGTTTACTCAAGCCAGGAAATATTTGTTGGTTGAGTCAACATTTTGGCTAGAGGGAAGGGACTTGACACGGGATGGAGCCGATACCATGACTTTTACAAGATAGCCGCTAATGCATGGAAGATGGATGAGATGCATGCTAGCGTGCTTCTCGTGGGGCCTGAGCCGCCTACAAGAGGCAGGCAAGGGTATATACTGTGGTTGAGTGGACCAGAAGGCAGACAGACAGAGTACCGCAGTATGTGTCAGACAGTGAGGTCTGAGAGCCAAGAGTCTCGTTTGCGGTACGGTTGAAGAAAAAGAGTCCAGACGGCAGAGTCAGTCCACGAGGACTGGACACTCAAGAGTAGTTGTTGTGGGTGACGATGTAGGGAGGCATAAGCTCACTAGTGAAACAAGACAGCGGGGATGCCGGCGATAGCTGTGTGCTAGAGGAAACTTGTGCTAGGAGTCCTGTTGGTCATCAGAATCCTTCAACAGGCTGATGTGCAATGTGCACATGCTGGAGAACTAGTGTTGTTGAGCCCATTTCCAGTCAGCCGTTGTTTCTGCTCAGTGTAGAGCAGAGGTCCTGTTGATAGGAGAGATTTCCTGTTCATATGTACAACGAGTCGGAATTGCGAGACGCTGTAGACCTACAAACCATAGCAGTCAGCTCGTATGTAGTAGCAGCGAGTGCAGGCTGTCCAGGAGAGCGACGCTATACTTGAGAAGTGAGCGAAAGGATGGGCTAGATCTACAAGTTAGCCAGGATATATGTCCACATCACTTCACTTGAATTGTATGTGTGAGGGATTGTGACTACCCTCTGTGTTGTGACAATAAATGTTGTGTATGGGGGACATTACATCGTTGAGTTTTCCTGAAAGTTGTATGTGTTGAAGCGATAAGTGTATCCTTGGATACTTGACAATGTGCTGATTGCTGTTGCACCCAAGATATGCAGCCAGTGAAGAGTTCCTGTTCTGATTCCGAAGCAGTTTGATTAAATGTCCGCCTTGCCTATGCTCTAAGTGTAGAGTGTCGACCAGATCTCCTGATCACTCCTAGCTTTACCATTCTCTCCAGACCTTAATTATCTTTGTTTATCTCTGCATTGTTCACTTGCTGCTAAAGGGCTTTGACCACATCTAGCTTGTGATACATAAGTTCACCACCAGTTGGTGCCGAACCAACCAAACTGTCTGCCTGTTCATTTCCCAACACCTCTGCATGACCCGGAGAAAAAAAACCAGTAGAAATGTTAACTACCCAGGAACTCTGAAGAGATGCTTGCCACAGCCATACTGCAAAGAGCATGCCTGTCTCCGCCTTTCTCAATATGTTTTATAAGTCCGTTACAATCACAACTTATGTGTGCAGCACCTTCCCAGGTCAGCAGAAAGCTGCTGTGACTGCCTGTGCCTCCATTCTCTAACTAGATGTTGTAGTAATCTAATCTAGACTTTGTTGAACAAAGTGTCATTTATTCACTTTCGTAGTAAACCCCATGCACCTTTTCTGCCTCTCAACACATCACCTGGGAAGGAGTCAATTCATTACCTAAAAAGAATATAAACAGGATAATAATTCAATTAATAAAAATTTAAATATCACAGTATTTGAAAGACATAATTAAATATGTCAATAAAATTTTTTTTTTTAAATTGTGAATCGGAAATGTAAAGGAAATTAAATATTTTTGTCACAGTCCAGAGAGTTTACACGATGTTATGGATGTGAACATTGCTACTACTTCTTTCCTTCAGTTTTTTCCTTATAGTACTTGTCTCTACACCTCTTGCAGCACCCTTTAAGCTCTTGAGCTGTCTTGATTCAATAATTTTATTAGTTGAAGACATACACGTAATATTTTAGGGTCTGCATGGATAAGCAGTTAAGTAATTTGTTGCTGTTGTTCTTCTTCTCTTCCACCTTGTACCTAAGTGAAGTGTCGGGGGGAGATGTAATGTTCGTTGATGAGCTCTGTCAAGAGCACTATTAAGACTGATGTTCATTTCTGTAAGGCTGTTCTTAATGCCATCAGTCCATATTTTCCGAGGTCTTCCACTCGCTCTATACCCGTTGTAACGTTTTATTGTCTCTCGCTGTACCAGGGCATTCTTGTTAGGTGTCCAAACCACTTCAACTGTTGTTCTTTGATAACCTGTAAGACTGGCTTTATTCCTAGCATTCGTCTGATTTCATGATTTCGTATTCTGTCTTTCCTTGAAACTCCTGCAGCTCTTCTAAAGCATTTCCTCTCTGTTGTTAAAATTTTACGTTCATTGGAGGATGTAAGTGTCAACGTTTGGCATTGATAGCATAGAGTTGGCCAAAAAATAGTTCTGATAAGATTCACTTTAGTACTCCGAAGTATCTGCTTGTGCGTCAAGTAATTTGTTGCATGCTCTGAAGGTCATATGCTTGTTGCCTTGTTCCTAGGCATCAATGCTGAAGCTAAGGAGCTCATGCTTTATGCTTTGTGTGATTCTCTTGGCAAGGGGCTCACTGTTCTACAAAACGAATGAACCAGCAAACTTTTTTTTCAAATGGTTACAAACTGGGAATGCAGGCACGTTTTATATTCGGCTCTTCCAAGCACTCATTTTTCAAACCACAAATGTGTGTTACATAGAGAGACTGAACCATCTATGATTAACTCCAGTGCAGTGCAATGATCCTCTCGACTTTAAATCTTTTTTTGTTTTCATTCTATATAAATGACAGCTTATTAATTCTGTGCCAACAGGAGCGGTGTGAAACAGGTGCAAGATGAACCAAAAACACCTACAGAATTGCCAGATATGGTTTCTGACACAGAAGAAACAGGATCGAAGTCTACAAAAACTGTTAAACTGGATGTGGCTGACAAAGACAGCGAAGATTCTGGCGGTAAACTTCTGGAAGTAAAGTACAATGCTCAGAACAGAAAAATTAGTATGAGAAAGAAGTCCAGAGGTGACCCTGAAGCAAAGAAATATATTGGGGAAAAGGAAGAATCAGTGGGCACAGTGGAATCTCTTCAGAAGAAGCCGGTAACTTGCAGCAGTTATATTAAGGTAATATTTTGCAATCTGTTTTTGTCAATCTTGCCTGTCATTACCAAGTTTTTGAGTCCTTTCCTTTTCACAACATGTCTTAGAAAACACAAGCAGTCTAATTGTCTAATTTGTCTAATCAGCTAAGCTATCCAGGTTTGAACTCTCTGCTTTTCTTTTTTCTCTCTTTCCATCAATTTTTCCCTTTTGCAACCAAGTTTTTGGGTCCATACCTTTTCAAAACATGACTAAAAAACTAGACTGTTTTTGTATAATTTTTCTAATTAGCAAAGCTATCCAGGTATTAAACTCTTTGCCTTTCTTTTGATCTGTTTCATAAATTGTTTCTATTGTTACCAAGTTTTTAAGTTCATTCCTTCTCAAAATGATAGCATTAAGAACAACCTTACAGAAATAAATATCAGTCTTAATAGTGCTCTTGACAAAGCTCATCAATGAACATTACATCTCCCACCAATGCTTAACTGAGGTACTAGGTGGAAGAGAAGAAGAACTCAGCATATAGTCTTCTTATGTCTTTCTAGCCCCCAATGAAATGTAGGCTCTCAATCAACTCACGCCAAGTCTTTCTATCCTTCGCTATCGCATGCAGCTCTTCCTGTGTCCTCCCTGTTTTTTTAACATCACTCTCTAGCTCCCTTCTCCATGTGTTCTTGGGTCCTCCTTTATTCCTATGCCCCTGTGGGTTCCAGTGAAAAGACATCTTAGTTATATTGTTCTCAGGATTTCTAAGCATGTGTCCTATCCAATGTCAGCGCCTTTTCTTCACCTCTTAGGCCACTGAAACTTTTTTTTTTTAAACTAAAGCTCTACGTTGGTGATTCTATCATACCATTTAATTCCCTCTATTCTGCACAGGCATTAGTTAATGAATGTTTGTAGTTTATTAGTAATTGTCTTTTTTGTTCTCCCTGTTTCTGCTGCATACAGCAGTACTGATTTTTACATTCAAATTAAAAATGTTAAGTTTAGTAATTGTTTTAATTTCTTTTGACCTCACAGATTTTCTAATGCTGTGGTAAACATCATGCCAGCCACCAGGACATTACCTGATACCCATTTTTGGCTAGGTAAACTAGGCTGCCAAGGTCAATAAAAAAAAAAAAACCCTGTTAACCTTGACCCAGATATGAACCCAAGACCTTTGGACTGGCATTGCTCTTTAGTGGACCTAACTTTAGTTAGTATTTTTACCATTTGATGTCAGCTATTTCCTGGAGAATAATTTGCAACAAGGACTAATATGAATTCATTTCATGACCTGACCAAACCAGTGGATTAGTTAATTAACATGTTGAAATCATGGAATGATTTGAAAAGTTATGGATTGATAATGGATTGTGAAGAATATCTTCTTCTTCTTCTTCAGCATTACAAGCCATTGAGGATCATTGTTATAATATTGCCTGCCTACATTCAACTCTGTGATTCGCCTTCTTTTTTTCAGTAGCTGACTCTTGAGTGTTTGTAGCTCTGCTTGAATATTATCTCTCCAATGATTTCTTATTCTGCCCCCCGGTCTGTTTCCATGCAGCTCTTTTGTGTTCACAATTTATGTCTGTCTATTATCGGCTATTTTCTCAACTGCCTCGACTATTGCAGTCTATCAGCTCACATGATGCAATTAATGGTGATTTTAACATATATTTTTAAATTTCAGACCATGTTAGTACGCCCTGTAGGGGGAAAAGATGCATTGTGTGATGAATTTGGCAATGTGTTAGCTGTATCAAAGCTGGACCCAGAGAAGCTACCAACCCATAAGTAAGTTCATATTATTACTGGACAGCTTCAAGTAATAAATACATTGGATGATGTAGGGAAGTTACATCACAACACAGGGCCTGACACTGAAGGATGTGTGTAGTGAGAGGAGAAGATGTGGGGTGACAATGAGGGAGGCCTGTATTCTTGGGATTAATTATGGTAACACAGACTGCTCGGAAGTAGTCCAGTTTCCCGGTGGAAGCAATTAAGACTTGAAAGTGTTGTCAGCTTCAAAGCCAGTGATCATAGATACATAGAAGAGATGCCAGTTTATTATCTTCTTTTTCTTCGTGTTTACCAACTGTAAACTCTGGCCGAAAGTTTTGGTTGTTCGTCCACTTTTGGACTGCAGTCCGGTTCCAGAACCTGAGGGTTACATGTGCATCCATTTTACAGATCTAACTCATTTGTATGCAGACTGCTGGTTCCTTGCCTCTCAGGCAAATGAACTCCGACTTCGAAGAAAACTCCCAACTAGTCGACTCTTACGAAATGCTTTTGGGTAGGCACTGGGTCTGTTCTTTTTTTCCCTATAACAGGGCCCTGGAACCCACACGGGGAAGTTTATTATTAAGTGGCATGACAGTTATAACGCTAGAAATATAGATTAGAATAGGAGGTACAGACGTCAATCTTTCCGTTAGATGAAGTGAGGCCAGCTGACCAGAGATGAGAATGAACTGGTTGACTGATGGCAGAGATGTTACAGATTACCCACGCTTTCAGGAGAAAGGATGTAACGAGAAACATGGAGGTGCCAAGGGACAAACAGGAATAAGCCAAGGCCTGTGGTGGAAGACCAGGGAGAGTCCTGTGTGCCTAGGCTAGTTGACAGGGCACATGATGATGAGTAATACTGGTAGTAGTAGTAGCAGTAATGGTAGTGGTAGGGGAGCAGTAGCAGTAGTTTTTTTTATCATAGATATCCTCTTCAGCCCTTTTGGGTTATAGTTGAGATACATTTAGTTTTATTTATTATCCCACTTATTGCGAAAGCTACGGGAACACTCGTACTGGACAATGGAGATTTTCATGTATGAACGACTTTTGGCAGAAGACATGAGATTAGATGAAAGAACATACGAAAGAATGTGTGAACGAGGAATTAAGTGTGGATCCGGTAAGGAGGGACGAATAAGTGGAAGAGATCAGCGTGTGTATGATCAGTGTGCTACAGGAACACTTAGCATCTACACCTTACGTCATTTGCTGTAGGAGACGGAGCATCTATGGGTATGCCCGGTGTGCTATGATGTCGATTCTTAAATCAGTAATCCCAGATATTGGATATTAATTTTGGGCTGTAATTTTGCAGAGATTATATGTAATCAATATATAATGAGATTATAATTCATTAGCATTAATTGTAATAAATCATAAGTGTACTTTTATAATATTTGTGATAATCTGATTTTATGACAGGTGAGAGACAAATAGGTCTAGCCTTATTTGCCCAATATGCGTGAAGGCGGTGAAAAGAGTTCTTTACTTTACTTTACATAAACTCAGGTGGGCCCACTCTCTAAAAATGTCTAGGAGCTCGTGGGCCGAAACATTTGTCGACGAGAGATTACTTCTACTGATAATTGGTAGACTCCTGCTGTACATGCTCCCCTGTGGAGTTTCTTCTTATTACTTGTAAGACAAAGGAGAGGTCTTATTAACCATCACTGGGCAGGCACTATTTAAGAGGGGATGCTGCTGTTTATGTCAAGGAATAGAGCACTTATGAAGTGTCCAAAGTGCCGTAAGGATAACCCAGGGGTAACTCATAACTCAGTAAAAGGCAACCACCTACTACAGACAGCCATACCATTTACAAGTTTTACCCCCCCCCCCTCCCCCACCACACACACACACACATACACACACACACACACACACACACAATATGGCAGACTGCTGAAAATAAAATTGCCTAATACGAAGGAAAGTCAATAAGTAAGTCACAGATGGTTATAGGGTGGCAGGAAAATGTAGTTGGTGGTTTCTAAAGGTTATTAGGTGACAGCAACATTGAACTTTATGTCTCCATTTGTTAGGTGGCAGCCGCATTCGCAACACAGAAACAAATCGGTGACTGTACTTACGGAGTGTACCCTCAAAGAACACTGTACCCTCGAAAAAAAAAATGCTTTTGTGCTTTTTTTTAAAGTGCAAAAGAGCTACCTGCAAAGAACATTCATAAAGAAATGATTCCTATGTATGCTGACAAATGTTCATCCCATAAAGCAGAGCAAGCTGTGTTAAAAAAAAACAAAAAAACTTACTCAAAGACCCTGTTAAATTGTTGATGAAGTCCAATCTGGTCGTTTTGTTGAGATTGCAGCAGATGAATCTGTGCAGTGGGTGGAGGAGATGGTTAGAGGTGACAGGGGAGTAACGGTTGACTCTGTAGAAGCTACAACAGGGTGCTCACATGGTTCAGCTTAAAAAAATAATGCATGAGTGATTGAAATATTTGGTCCACTGAAAACCTACTTTGGCGGGAGACATTTCCCAAATGACGCAGAAGTTGAATGTGATAGGAAAATATCGTTTAAAAAACAGAGCACGCAGTTCTTTTCTCAACTAACTAACTGTTTTAACTTCTTCAGACTCATATATTTGCTGCTTTAGAACTACTCTGAATAGACACAGTTCAAGGAATTACTGAATTGCATTGATTGGGTTATCACTTACAAGTCAAGTTTCATTGTCTTCATGGCTGATCCCTCTTCTTCCACAGAGTGAATGTCAAGTTTACAATAACTGAAACTACCAGGGACAGTGAAGTGAAAATAGAAACGAAGAAGAAAAATCAGGCAAATACTAAACATAAATCTAAAATGTCGCTACTTCAAACAGATTCTCCTAATAGAGGTTGGTAGTACATTTTTATGCCAGGTTGTTATTCTCACAAAGTAACTAACACTCATGTAACTGTCCCAGTATAAAATTTACAGATTATCACCGGTTCTCTTTGTGTCATTGCATAACTTTTCAAAAATCAGTTATTTGCTTAATTTGTGTAATGTCTTCCTAAATAGAGGTTGTTTGTGAAGTCTCACTACAGTTTTTGTGTAGAGCGAATCTGCCGAAGGAAACACATGATGTCATCAAAAAAGGTCTCACACAGACAATTGGGAAGCAGTATGCCGTGAAGCAATATGGCTGTCATCTGCTGGTTGAATTCTGTGCACTTAAAAACAGAGTAGTGTTATCAGCAGAAGAAATTATTTTTTTTTAGTTGAACAGTGTTTTGAAATGGTGGTTCAATACACATGGCTGGTTGTTCAATCATTTTAAGCAAGATTTCTGATAAACTACTTCCTCATTGCATTAGTTAGAAATAAATTGAAAAAGTTATAATGAATATTTCATGTGAGATAACAGTCACTGTTAATTGAGAGAGCTTAACTCTTTGAGTCCCAGGGGGCTTAGCCTCAGAGACCCAAGGGGTGGTGATGCAATTTTTTATTTCACAAGTGTAACACATTAAAACGGACCATACTAATTCAATTGCCGCGCAACATACACATATTAAACATCAAAGTGACCAGGGATTGTTGAGGAATAATTTTGGCATAGAGCTACAACAAATAATTGCGTTTGTAATTAAAAATTAGTAAATAAACAGACAGTATGTTTACAAAAATTAGTAAAATAAAATAAAACAATTTCCACTTACCCCCATGGCGCTCAAGAAAAAATGGTTGAAATGAATCAAATGAATATGAACCACTTAGTAATGTATAAGTGAAATATAAACTCAATCTATACATTAGATTTTGTTCCAGAGAATCTTTTGAAGCATCATTACAGAGCACTAATGTTTGGTAAAGCAAACTGACTCCTAAAACAATAAGTATCTTTATGCAAAACAAAGTTTATCTAACGCTCAATTTGCCTGTAATTTTGTAGCTATGTTCCTAAATAATAAGGGGAATAGCACTAGAACTAACTGACACTGAAGAAAATTGTCTTTTCTCTGATGTTTATTCTATTTTTGCCAGCTGACTTTGCTGTCGTAGTACCCTTTGCGTGAGGAACACATTAGATATATCCCTCATCAAAGTGTGTCTGTTGGTGATCCAGACATACAGTAATAAGCTTTACTTTCAACTGTTTAAAAAAAAAACCAGTAAGATTTCTGATAAACTACCTCCTCATTGCATTAGTTAGAAATTTGTTGAAACAAGTTTAAATGAATATTTCATGTGAGATAACAGTCACTGTTAATTGAGAGAGCTTAAAACATGATTTTTTAAAATTAGCTTAATAATGCTTTTAAAGTTCTTATTTTTTAAATTATTTATTTTTTAATAACGCTTCCTCTGCTATACTCATTTTTTTTGGGGTGTTTCTGTCGGTGATTTAGAAATACAGTAGTAGGCTTTACTTTCAGCTGTTGAAAAAAAAATAACTATAGCATGTGGTACATACACAAAGAACTATCTTTTTAAGTCCTAAAAATACACTTTAAACCACCACTAGTATAAAAATGCGGCGTCCGTGGCTTAGGCGTTGCGAGTACGACTTGTAATCCAACGTACCGCGATCGAAACCCACTGCTGGCTGCGTGGATTTTTATCATGGTATGGGGCATCGCAGGTTGATCCAGCCTAAAATGGGTACCAGGATGGGCTGTCCTGGGAAAGTAAATACAGCCGGCGTAATGCTATCCACATAACCCACCGAGTGCTGATGGTCTGTAAAAATATGGGTGCTCTTCCCATCTACCCGATACGCCTAAAGGTGTGAAAAGGGATCTTTACTTGTGCGTTTTTTGTTTTTTTTTAAGTATAAGAACACTTACGTGCTGCACGTTCTAGAGTCGGTGAATCAGACTGTACATCTGCGCAGACAACGATTGTGATATTAACCATATTAGACACCTGCGTGTTCTATTTTTTTCTTTTTCCGTTCGCCAGACTGAGAGACAGCAAAGCATGGCGGGTACTGCTAGGTACTGCTAGTGTGTGTGTGTGTGTGTATATTTTTTGTTTTTTTTCAAGAAGCAGCAGTAGTATAGTGACTAAACTTACATCCTTGCCAAAACATCTTGGGTTTGAATCTGCATTGTGATGAATTGTATTTTAAAAGAATGGGTAGCAAGGATTGGTATGTACAGGTCCCACCTAAAAAATGGGAAATACCTACGCCTAACTCACAGCCCCTGCTAGTTAAATCAACAGTACCTACACGTGGTGCTACCTGTTGTAACTGACATTTCTCCGGTTCATAGCGAGTCTCCATCGCTAACAAAATGGATCCCAGACAATGCCTGAAGGGGTAAAATGCCAGGCTATGGCAAGCCAGACAGAAACCCTCAGCGGAGTGTGACACCCCCCTCCCCCAAGGTTCAACCGATGCAGGACCCACCGGCGCGTGGACATGTCCCGATCCCCACCAAGATCACACCCAGGGAGCCCACCCTGGAAAATCACAGGCGGAGAAGGAAAAACTCCCACAACCTCTGATTTCTGGCAGGCAGTGTTTGGATGGACGAGGACAGGGATAGAAGGAGACTCCGTAACTCCCCCCACTGAAGGGGGACATGTTGGCCTGAATGGCGTGGGCACCCAGAAATGGAAACGGACATCAACACAATCTACAGTTAATGAGTATGCTTAGATACATACACAGTTATGTGTCTGCTCCTGTGGACTACAGCCGAGCCCCAAAGGAATCCACACCAAACTACTCTTGCTATCTCTGCACATCAGCGGTCCAGGATTAAGACACCTGACCTCAAGAGAAAAGTGTGCAGAGCAAGCTATGGGGAACCATGAAGGACCTGCTACAGACATGCGAGTTCATGGCGGCAACCCACCTGATGGTCTCATCTGAGGATATGAAACCAAACAGAAGAAGAAGAAGAAGAAGTTAAAAAAGAATGATTTTGTCTCAGAGATCTACCTAGTTTAAAATGGGAATCAGAAAACTCCCTAGGAAGTAAAAGTGGCATTGTGATGTTTAGCAAATCGCCCATCGAGTGCCAGTTGTTCTATAAAATTGAGGGTCTAGCAACATGTCTGATGCACCTGTGGCATGGAATGAATCCCTTTTCTGACATATTCATATTTAGATATATTACCTTTTACCTTTATGTTTACGACACAATTTATTTCAGGAACTCTGAGCAGAATCTCTCAGTTGACAGCTGATAAGACTCCCACAAAAACAGCGGTTTGTATAATTTTACTATTTGATTTTTAACACTCTCAGTATCTAACGTTTACAGTAGTGAAATGTGGTTGACTTTTTCATACCAGGATAAACAGCTCAAAGGGATCCGTCCACATGTGATGCCTATGACAAATATTCAGCATTAAGTGGCAAGATCACAGAGACTAAGGTAATGGGAGAGAGCAGGTAGCACAATAGGGCTCTTAGTGCTCATTCTTTGAAAGCTCAGATGGCCAGGAAACACTTGGAAGTGGGACATAACTAAACAGAGGAAGAACCCTTGAGGTCGTACAAACACAATAAACAAACAGACAATGTATTGATTGGCAGTCATAGAAATAAGCAGAGAGACAGAAGGGCACACAAAACAAAATAAATATCCTGAAGCTATAGTTACTATGCCGAGATTCTAACTTGTTACCTCCAAGTGGTGTATGTGCCTCACTATGGAGACAAGTGTATTAAGAACATGAGAGGATGGAGGATGGTAGAATCCCTATAGACATCCTCTGTGGTGAATTAAAGGGAATAGAAGATGTTCAGGATGGTTCTCTACTTTAGTATAAACTTGTAAGCAAATAGTAGATGAATGATACAGGTATTGAAGTGAATTTGTGAGGACATACACACACCAGTTTATATTGACTAGGACAATTATTACATGATTAGCGTTAAAGGACAAAATGATTACATATAGGTTAAGAGTTGATTGTCTGAGAAGAAACATGTTATTTACTTGCAGTGGCAACTGTGTTACTAAAAGCCTGGGCTCTGATGGAAGATTACTTTTCCAAACATGAGCGAGTCTTGCTACCGATAGCATAATATAGCATCATCAAGATGGATAATCGCAACAGTATCCAGCAGCCGTCTATATGTTTATTAGTTTTTCTTCACATGGCATCCGCTTCCTAATTTCTTGTGCCCCAATGTTCTATGACATTTAACCATTCTGTTTCTGTGTAGTATTTTAACTCATCCGTTCCATAGTTGTATTCTTTAAACGGGAAATGGGAGGGAACATATTATTGTTTGGAAGGGGAATCCTCTTGCATCAAAACTTCAGGTAGTTGTCTTCTACGTTTGTTGTATTTTCTGTCTCTTATCACCTCTCAACTCTAAGACTCGCTAGGTGTTTGTGTCTTACTGAAACTTCCTCAGTGAAATTTGTCTTTTCCTGTTTCTTAATATTTCTGAAGTAAAACCTGACACTGTTGTTTCTTCTTCGTCGTCTTCTACACTCACCCTAAAAAAAGTAGTAAGCCTGTTGTGTTGTCGTTTGCAGCCTTAACTGGTCACCTTTTATAACATGCGTACCAAGGGGCAGTAAGTGTATTCTTTTTTTTCTTCCCAAATGGGACTGGGGAAAAGGTTTATGATGCAGTTTACTACCATTCTGTCACTGTGGTATTTTTTCAACAACACTGTATTCCACACACTTTGCTCGTCAGAGAAATAGGAACATCCACCTTTCTTTCCACTGTTTATGAAATCATTTGCTCCAACAAAATCTTATTCTGTCTTTCCTAATCTCTTTCACTTTGCCCATGATGAGCCTTTCTGTATTACTTCACTAATTTAAATGTGTGCACACACACCCATGCAAGCATGGACATGCGCACGCATGCACACACACACACACACACGAGTTGACAATCTCTCACAGTTCAAAAAGTGAGGAAAAAAAGGTGTTAAGTGTGTAAATATTATAAAATGAATTTATTTCAAAAGTCTTGGATTGAATTCATTTTTGTCCGAATGCACAGATGACACCGAAAGCGTCCACTATAGCTGGAACTGAAGAAGATTTATCCCAGAGACGATCACTGGTAATTACCTATGTCTTGATGTTAACATGTCAGTTTATTTGTATTTTTTAATGATTTTGGTTAAACTGTTTTTCTGTGAGCATAGCTGTGTTAAGTTAATTTGTACAAGCATGGAAAGCTAGATGTATGTTAGAGAGAGAGAGAGAGAATATGACAAAGTGAAAGAATGAGTATGAAATTTAGGTGATAGTTACCATCTCCTCATCATCTGAACAGTGTGGAGACGGGGATAGATCATTGCAGTGTGGAGACATTGAAAGATCATTACAGTGTAGAAGCGTAGATAGATCATTACAGTGTGGAAGCGTGGATAGATCATTACAGTGCGGAGACATGGAAAGATCATTACAGTGCAGAAGTGAGGATAGATCATTACAGTGTGAAAGTGGGAATAGCTCATTACAGTGTGAAAGCGTGGATAGATCATTACAGTGTGGAAGCGTGGATAGCATAGATCATTACAGTGTGGAAGCGGGGATAGATCATTACAGTGTGGAAGCAGGGATAGATCATTACAGTGTGGAAGCGAGGATAGATCATTACAGTGTGGAAGCATGGATAGATCATTACAGTGAGGAAGCATGGATAGATCATTACAGTGTATCAGCATGGATAGATCAATACAGTGTGGAAGCGGGGATAGATCATTACAGTGTGGAAGCATGGATAGATCCTTACAGTATGGAAGCATGGATAGATCATTACAGTGTGGAAGCGGGGATAGATCATTACAGTGTGGAAGCAGGGATAGATCATTACAGTATGGAAGCGGGGATAGATCATTACAGTGTGGAAGCGGGGATAGATCATTACAGTGTGGAAGCATGGATAGATCATTACATTGTGGAAGCATGGATCGATCATTACACTGTGGAAGTGAAGAAAGATCATTACAGTGTGAAAGCAGGGATAGATCATTACAGTGTGGAAGTGTGTATAGATCATTACAGTGTGGAAGCAGGGATAGATCATTACAGTGTGGAAGCATGGATAGATGATTACAGTGTGGCAGCAGGGATAGATCATTACAGAGTGGAAGCGAGGATAGATCTTTACAGTGTATAAGCATGGATAGATCATTACAGTGTGGAAGCGGGGATAGATCATTACAGTGTGGAAGCGAGGATAGATCATTACAGTGTGGAAGCATGGATAGATCATTACAGTGTGGAAGCATGGATAGATCATTACAGTGTATCAGCATGGATAGATCATTACAGTGTGGAAGCGGGGATAGATCATTACAGTGTGGAAGCATGGATAGATCATTACAGTATGGAAGCATGGATAGATCATTACAGTGTGGAAGCGGGGATAGATCATTACAGTGTGGAAGCAGGTATAGATCATTACAGTGTGGAAGCGGGGATAGATCATTACAGTGTGGAAGCGGGGATAGATCATTACAGTGTGGAAGCATGGATAGATCATTACATTGTGGAAGCATGGATAGATCATTACAGTGTGGAAGTGAAGAAAGATCATTACAGTGTGAAAGCAGGGATAGATCATTACTCTGTGGAAGTGTGTATAGATCATTACAGTGTAGAAGCAGGGATAGATCATTACAGTGTGGAAGCATGGATAGATCATTACAGTGTGGAAGCAGGGATAGATCATTACAGAGTGGAAGCGAGGATAGATCTTTACAGTGTATAAGCATGGATAGATCATTACAGTGTGGAAGCGGGGATAGATCATTACAGTGTGGAAGCATGGATAGATCCTTACAGTATGGAAGCATGGATAGATCATTACTAGTGTGGAAGCGGGGATAGATTATTACAGTGTGGAAGCAGGGATAGATCATTACAGTGTGGAAGCGGGGATAGATCATTACATTTTGGAAGCGGGGATAGATCATTACAGTGTGGAAGCATGGATAGATCATTACATTGTGGAAGCATGGATAGATCATTACAGTGTGGAAGTGAAGAAAGCTCATTACAGTGTGAAAGCAGGGATAGATCATTACAGTGTGGAAGTGTGTATAGATCATTACAGTGTGGAAGCAGGGATAGATCATTACAGTGTGGAAGCATGGATAGATCATTACAGTGTGAAAGAATGGATAGATCATTACAGTGTGGAAGGGAGGATAGATCATTACAGTGTATAAGCATGGATAGATCATTACAGTGTGGAAGCGGGAATAGATCATTACAATGTGGAAGCATGGATAGATCATTACAGTATGGAAGCATGGATAGATCATTACAGTGTGGAAGCGGGGATAGATCATTACAGTGTGGAAGCAGGGATAGATCATTACAGTGTGGAAGTGGGAATAGATCATTACAGTGTGGAAGCGGGGATAGATCATTACAGTGTGGAAGCATGGATAGATCATTACAGTGTGGAAGTGAAGAAAAATCATTACAGTGTGGAAGCGGGGATAGATGATTACAGTGTAGGTAGACTGGTGCAGCAAGGGATCTGGCCAGCACTCAAAGCTTAGATGTTCTGCTATAGAAAGCCTGATATACAGTTTTTCTTTTGTTCACACTCAGAGGAAAAGCAAGGTCAAACTTCTGCTGGTACTGTTGGCATTAAAACTCTTAACTTACTGCTGAAGAGGAGTAAGTAGGTAAATGTTACCACACCAGGACATCACACAAAGCGATCAACACCCGGTGACATGAAGTGCCACCATGCGGATAAGGATCACCCGTGGAGAGTCCCGGAAACCCTGTTCAACTGTTAGGTTATATTAGGGCTCCTGGCAACAGCCAGGGTGGGGCTTCAAAGTAATGAAAAATTGCATCCCACAGGGTGATGACATATGATTGCTAACGAGGAGGACTGAGTACTTCTGGCTGTAAAATCAGGCTTGTTCCAGAATTTGAGTTTTAACTGTACATGCACATCCGTTTTCCAGATCTGATTTATCTGAAAGCAGACTGTTGGTTCCTTGCCACTCAGTTAGATACACTCTTCTTAAAAGGAAACTCCTAATTAGTTGACTTTTATGATATGCTTGATGGGGGCATATGCTTGATGGGGGCAGTGGGTCTGTCACCCCCCCCCCCCTTCCCCACCCACAGTGGTTCCCTGGAATGCACAAGGAAAGGGAATATACCAAGTGCTGTGATGTTGGCTCCTAACTCAGATCAACTCAACACTCTTGCCAGTTGATCATTGGTTCAGATTCATATTAATGTATTTTTCAAAATTTTCTGGAGCTCCCAGGTCAACCCATCCTAAATTGGGTATGAAGAAATGTGATGGAGCACTTTTAAAAAAAAGAGCATAACCTCATTTGAATTTCAGAAAAATATATGTGAAAACAAAATGAGTTCTTACACGGTCACTAAAAATTCCCTAAAATTGTATTTACTTGTATTTTTCAATTATTTTTTTTTTATATATATAAAACGACATATGAAGGGTGTAATCAATAAATACAGGCAGGATGAAGCATTGAATGGAATATATCCCCCAGAGCAAACATGAATTGGGTGACTCATACAGTGAATCTGTTACCTCTATCACTAAGGCTTACAGGAAAATCTTATGTCAGCTTGGCTTTTCTCTAGGGAAAAACCCCTTTAAATGCTATTGTTTGTTAATGTATTCATACCCTGACTTTAAGGGAAAAAAGCCATTTATCTAAAGGGAAAAACCCCCTTAAATGCTATTGTTAGGTAATGTATTTATACCCTGACCTCTTAAACATTTGTGCGGGCCTAAACTTAGCTATTATGATTATCCGTGTTTAATCTCCAGATTGAAGAAATCGAAGTGTCTCAAGGAATTATTGTCAGAGAAAACGGAAGAATCAAAAAAGGGCCTGGGCGGGTATGTACAATTTCTGTTTACTTGTATGCCTCAGTGGAAGTCAGCATTGTTTGGGTTAGAGTGCTACTTTTCATTTAAGAGATTACTGGGGTTCTG
Source organism: Candidula unifasciata (assembly GCA_905116865.2). Taxonomy (NCBI): domain Eukaryota; kingdom Metazoa; phylum Mollusca; class Gastropoda; order Stylommatophora; family Geomitridae; genus Candidula; species Candidula unifasciata. The sequence goes on from CAJHNH020005445.1 coordinate 1,012,185, forward strand.
CTGTATATATTGTAGACTAACAGACTAGAGATAGACTTTTAGGTTAGTTATGTATCCTTCACAGGATGTTGCAGAACCAACCCCAGAATTTTTTGGCTGTTTTTTTTTTTTCAATTTTATGTTTAGTGGTTTGCTATTGAATTTAACGGTCAGCTCTCGGTACCACTGTTGAAAGCAGTGCCAGATTTTCTACTACCAAGTGGCTGCAAGCAGCATTGAACCCATCACCCCAGCACAGAAACCGACTAGTAAAGAGGACCTCAAAGGGAAAACACAAAGGCACAGACCACCATGGCCTATCTCTTGAAACTTGCCAGAGTAGCCCAAAGGGAAAACACAAAGGCACAGACCACCATGGCCTATCTCTTGTAACTTCCCAGAGTAGCCCATGGTCAGCTGTTGGCTACCACTGGTCAGTCAGTCCCAGAAATTTCACAGCAGATGTTTTAATGAAGCATTAGCCACAATGACCCTATCATAAGTGCATGACTTTCACAGAGGCCAAAAAAAAAATGCATGTGGTAAAACATATAAGCTATGTTAAGTGCTATTGGTCAGATATAGTGTATGTCAGATTACATGGTACATTGATAGGCATGCACAGTAGCTGATTTGTGATATGTTTGATAGACATGGACATTAGCTGATCATACATGATGTTTTGTGTGATAGACAATAGCCAATCTTTCCTGATGTGTTGGGCAATAACTGATTGAATTAGTGTGTTGTTTGATGGGCATGGAAAATTGATGATTGAATTATTGTATTGTTTGATCATACATGATATGTAGTTTGGTAAACATTGACAGTTGCTGGTCTTTCAAGGTGTGTTGATAGACATAGACAGAGGAAGATTTTTCATGATGTGTTGTTTGAAAGTTCTGGTGTTTGAATCTGTGTCGAGAGATACTTTTAAAAGTGATTTTTGGCTTTCAGTCTGAAATAGGTACCAGGAAGTGTTAGGGTAGTTATGGAGGCTGTTGTGGTGTTGACCGCATCAGCCATCAATTAAAACTTGGTATATAAAAATCAGTAGCAAGGCATGATCTTTTCATGCGTGTAAGCACTGCCAGGTAACTATTACACTGGAGACGGTATCATGTGACAATTTCCTCCTCATCACTTCACTGCTGAGAGAATGCACATACAGCTATTAACAAAGTACTGGTAACTGGTAGCTATGTTACAGTTTCTTTATGAACGGCATAAGCATGCAACAAGTGAACTTTTCTCTGAGTTAACTCTTAATGCTCTACACTCCATGAGACATGTGTCGAGTTGTATATTTGTAATAAATAGTAAACAGTGGTAAAAACAAATGCATTTTTATTTTGCAATGGAAAGTGTAAGTGGTGGTTACAGTAGTTACACATATGCGCTTACCACTGATAAAAGTATAGTTCTAGAGCCATGTAACTGATGGGCCTTTGGCTGGAGAAGGATCCTTGACTTAACTTAGCCACTTCTTAAAGATGTCTATTACATTTATTGTTTGTGATGTTTACTCTTGAATGCGTTTTTGTCTCTCCAGTACTATAGAAAGCTGGATATCCTTGAGGAGGGTATAAAGGGTATGAAACCAATCAGCTTAAGAATCACCAACCCAGACATCACGGTTGCCGATTTGCTGGACAGAACATCACCCATTCTTCATTCCATAAGAGATACACCTCCTCTGCCTCCCATAGTACCGCACACCCCACAACCAGCTAAACAGATGTCCTGAGTAGAATATGTTGACAGTTGGAAAAGAAAGCTTTGAGACTTCTAGAGCACTGGTTCCAATTTGGTTGTCTGCGGACCCTTAAGGGTTGTAGAACACATTTAAGAGGTCAATGATATTTGTTGCCGCTCAAAAAAAAAAAAAAAATAAACAAAACAAAAACTGCCTTAGCTTCAGACTGCAGTAATGTTTGTGATTCTAATAATAATAAATTATAACAAGTTCTTCAGTTTAACTATTTAAAAAGAATGGGGTCCTGGGCAGACTTTCAGGAAAAAAAGATGGAGGTGGTGGGGATTTGCAGATTGTAACTAAATGAAAACCAAACGTTCAGGTATTTAGCCCTTTCAAAGGGACGGATAAACAATGTTTTCCCATTTTAAATGTAAGTAATCAGGGCACAAGCTATATACAGGAAAGCCAAATTCATCTGTTTATTATTTTGTTTTTTTTAAATCATTCCTGTATTGCACAGCTTGTGCTGTGTCTCGCCATGTGCATAACTGTCTTTACTTTATGAAATAAAGCTGTCATCGTGCAGCAGTTATTTCATGCACCTAACAACACTGTGATTATTTTCAAAACATCCAGTTTCATTAGTTTGTCACCTTTTACAGCATGCCTGCTGTACACTCCGACAGAATGTTTTTGTTGTTCATTCACTTCTGGATTTTAGTCTTGTTCCAGAACTTGACTCTAGCATGCACATCAGTTTTACACATCTGGCTTATTTATGTGCAGACTGTCTAATAGTTGCTGACCTTTCAGGAAGATGCATACTGCCTTCAAAAGAAACTTCCCTAATTAGTCGCCATGTACGACATGCTTGTTAGGAAGGCAGCAGGTGCATTCTTTGTTTCACCCCCCAAAATGGAGCCCAATGACTCATATGGAGCATCCCACATCTAGTTCTTTAACTCCTACAGCCTCAGTTTTTGCTATAAATCCTTCTTTCTCCTAATGTTATCATTTAAAACCCTCCAAACCCAAATACTGAAAAGTAGTAATTTCTTCGGTGATGATGAGTTTAAGTAGCATCCACTTATGACTGAAAGATATGATGATGAGTTTAAGTAGCATCCACTTATGACTGAAAGATATGATGATGAGTTTAAGTAGCATCCACTTATGACAAAGATGTGATGATGAGTTTAAGTAGCATCCACTTATGACTGAAAGATGTGATGATGAGTTTAAGTATCATCCACTTATGACTGAATGATGTGATGATGAGTTTAAGTAGCATTCACTTATGACTGAACGATGTGATGATGAGATTAAGTAGCATCCACTTATGACTGAAAGATGTGATGATGAGTTTAAGTAGCATCCACTTATGACTGAGAGATGTGATGATGAGTTTAAGTAGCAACCACTTATGACTGAAAGATGTGATAATGAGTTTAAGTAGCATCCACTTATGACTGAACGATGTGATGATGAGATTAAGTAGCATCCACTTATGACTGAAAGATGTGATGATGAGTTTAAGTAGCATCCACTTATGACTGAGAGATGTGATGATGAGATTAAGTAGCAACCACTTATGACTGAAAGATGTGATAATGAGTTTAAGTAGCATCCACTTATGACTGAATGATGTGATGATGAGATTAAGTAGCAGCCACTTATGACTGAAAGATGTGATGATGAGATTAAGTAGCAGCCACTTATGACTGAAAGATGTGATGATGAGTTTAAGTAGCATCCACTTATGATTGAAAGAGTCAGCTCTTTCAGTCCCAGACAACTGCTGCTTCAATGCATTCTATATTAAGAAGTCACAGCTAGGAGTGATATATGTCTGAGTCCAGGGAATTAAATTTAAAACTTCAGGAAAGAGTAGGGGTTAAAATAACAAACAGGGTAAAGTAGGTTCATGTATTTACTGGACTGAGAATAAGAAGTTAGGAAAAGTAGAATGTGTGAGTAGATATGAACAAAAGTGTGGTGAGTTCCTTGGTATCACGAGAGTTAAAGAAGCAAAAAAACCAGGTATTTGGGCATACATTTTAAGTCACTAGTGAGATAAAGGTAATGTGGTGGGTATGTACTCCCCAAAAAAGCCTTTATTATAATGATTATTAAGGTAGCATTACCTAGTCATTTTCGTGGAATTTGGACAACAGTACAAGAATCACACAGTGGAAAAGATTGTGGTCTCATCATATAATATTCCCAGATAGCAAGGGTACACATATCTACTGCAGCTGATGTATATTCTGGCGAGGACACAACAGGAAATAAAATATAAAAGCCTTGACTACAGCAATGCAGTTTCTTTTGTTTTAAATTTTGTATTACTAATTTTTAATTTTTAATTTAATAGGAAATGTTTTATGTTTTACAATCTTTACTTTGTAGTGTTTTGAACATACGTGTTTAGATTGTTTTAATTTGCTAATATTTACAAATATATCTTCTTGTTAAAAAAATTTTTTTTACAAAATATTTGTGAAACAATGGGAGAGAATAGGATGTGCGGTAGCACATTGGGTAAACAGCTGTCTGCTTGCTGAAAGGCCTCCAGTTCTGATATGCAAGGCTATTTTCTAGAATAAAAAAGTGCTGATAATCACCACATGGTGTCTGTTATAGTCGAGCCAAAACAGTTGAGGCTTTGAAAAAAGGTTTTCTGTATTGTTTACTTCTAGAAAAAAAAAACCTGCTAATATGTATTAAAGGTAATTTCTGAATAATTGACAAGGGCTTCCAGGTTGACTTAGCCTAAATTTAATGAAAGGAAATGTTTCAGAAATAAAGCCTGGCATCCTGTCAGCCATATAACATTTCCACAATAACAACATCAGCGACATTTGCTGTCAACTGCAGATTCAGAAATAATATGTCGTCTGTTGCCACGGAACTGATGGTGCCTTATGTAATTAATTGCATCTGCAACCACTTATTTTTTTTAACTGCTTGCATTGACAGTGAACTGCATTTCTGCTGCTGGACTGTTTGTGTTGGCATGTAATGTGTGTGTACGCCATAGGTTATACTGAGACTGCAGTCTGTGTCAGTTATTTTACAAGCGACAGCTATGGGCATTCTGTGTGAATTTCTTTGGCACAGGAATAAAGCATGCGGTGACCTGTTCAGTGTGAAGTTTGAACTGCAGCTATCTTATTACCCACCAAAGAGTGCTGACTGGTCTATACAAATTGGGCCTCACCCAGTTGCCGCATATGTCATTGTCATGAAAAGGGCCCTTTACTTTTACTGAGAGATAATGCATTCATGTAATTGTAAAATTGTAACTTGATGTGATCTATCTTATATTTTAACATAAAAAGAGGCCCGGCTCTATGGCGCAGTAGGCTAAACCAAATTGCGCGGAGACCAGGTGACGAACTCCTTGTGGTCCGGGGTCAATCCCGGGGGTAGGCAGAAAAGCCACTTTTCTCCCAGATTTACGGTATTTACAATGGAATCAAGCCCGAAAGGTTGCGATATCCATAATACCAAGCCTAAGGGTTAACAACTCATGGCTTCTGGATACTAAAACAATCAAACATAAAAAAGAGATCACATTGCTATTAAAACTGTATTGGTAGCTGCCGTGGTTTAGCAGCTGGACATTCACCTGCTGGACATTCACCTGCTGGACATTCACCTGCTGGACCTTCACCTGCTGGACCTTCACCTGCTGGACATTCACCTGCTGGACATACACCTGCTGGACATTCACCTGCTGGACATTCACCTGCTGGACCTTCACCTGCGGATCTGAAGGTTATG
>CAJHNH020005445.1:1022648-1037648 GCA_905116865.2 Candidula unifasciata
CAGAGGCCTCAACAAATTCCTGTTTGGTTCACACGCGCAATGTTTCTTTCTTCAATAGAGCCTTTAAAAGGGTTATATAAGACCATTTATGTAAGTTTGCAGACATAGTCTTTATTATTTCTAATTTCAAAAATTAAACATTAACATATTTCCCTTGTCCATATGAATAAAAGGTCTACGTATTTCAAGTTTTCTTAAATTGTCTGGTGTAACTTTAATTGAAACAGTAGGGAGCCTCAGAGCTTTATATTTTAAGACCTCATCAAGTCTAAATCGGGCCCTACTTCCAGTTTCACTGGAAACTACACAAAATGTTATTTACTGTTCGGTTTGAGAAACTAGTAAACCAACAATTAGCGGATGTCAAAATCCAGAAACATGCACACGCAGTAAATGCATAAGGCAGCCACGGTCAGTACCAACAACTAATAACCAAAAGTGCGGCTGATAAATCTCTGAGTGTTAGTTCCACTTACCAGATGGCCTGCACTGACATATCGGACATCCACGACTATCGTTCACATAACCCCTAGGACATTCCAGTCCACAAACTGGATCGCATGCAACTGTGAACATAATTTTGAACAGCAATAATATTAAAAATCAAACATGCCCGGCTCGCTAGCACAGTTTGTCAAACTGGACTGCGCGGTACTCCTTGTGGTCCGGGTTCACGCCAGGGAGTAGGCAGAAAAGCTACATTTCTCCCAGATTTATGGTATCTGTCATGGAATCAAGGCTTAAGGGTCCATAGTACCGAGCCAAAGGGTTTACAACTCATGGTTTCTGGAAACTTGAAAAAACAAAACAAATATCAAACACACCGACATAAGGCGTAATCTTCTTCTTCTTCGCGTTCAAAAGCTATACACTCTGGCATAAAGTTTTGGTTGTTAGTCCACTTCTGGACTGCAGTCCTGCTCCAGAACCTGAGTGTTGCGTGTGCATCAGTTTTGCAGATCTGATACAATTGAATGCAGACTGCTGGTTCCTTGCCTCTCAGGCAGATGCACTCCGACTTCAAAGGAAGCTTCCCAGTTAGTCGACTCTTACGACATGCTTTTAGGGAGGCAGTGGGTCTATTCTTGTTTTCCACACAATAGGGCCCCGGAACCCACACGGGGGATAAGGCGAAATGATGGCCGTGACTGGGGTGGTTAGACATTTGTTTGCTGGACCAAATATCTTTGGCTCAAATCTGCAGCGGGGTGCACCGGTATCGAACTACATGCGCTGATGAACAGTTAAAGTTGAAAAAGTTAGTTGCGTATCCTTTACAGGATGTTGCAGAACCAACCACAGAATTCTGTGCTGTTCTGGTTTTTCTAGGAAAATTTACGTCCAGTAGTTTGCCATGGCTTCTGGACAGTCGGCGTCTCGATACCACTGACGAAGCTAACGTAAGGCGCAAGGCCTGCATCTGGGATCGAACCCCCCCCCCCCCCGGCATTACAAAGCGCGTTCGCAATGACTAAGCCATAGACGCCATCGGTGAACCTGTTTAAACTGATGACGTCATATGTACACCTCGCGGTGATCATCCTAGAAAAACAGGTTAAGAACCTGTGGAACGGCTAAAGTAGAAGTGTCCCTCTAAGTTGAGCTGATCTGCCTGAAAGGCATGAGGCCTACATGATCTGAAAATCGAGGGCAACAGTAGTTGGTCCCGACAGCGAATTTTGGCCACGTTAAGTGTTATGGTAGTCTTAAGAGAATGGTGATGGTGCCGTTTACGGAAAACGACGCAGCGAATGTGGATGCAAGACAATGAAGATGTACTGGCTGTGAAAGAACAAAGGGCTGGTGAACTGGATAGAGATAGCAAGACTCGTTCTTGCCCTGAAAAGAGCTACACTCGGTAAAGAACCTACCTATGGACGATGTGCCAGTTGTAAAACATAATTAGGGTGAGAAAAGGAATCCGATTCTATAGATATAACTGGACATTTCCTTGTATTTATTGGAATGTTCTGTTGACTAGAGAGATTGCAACCATACCCCTCCGTGTAGGTTTCTTGGCCCCATTGTGGCAGGCTAGAGAGATTGCAACCATACCCCTCCGTGTAGGTTTCTCAGCCCCATTGTGGGAGGCTAGAGAGATTGCAACCATACCCCTCCGTGTAGGTTTCTTGGCTCCATTGTGGGAGGCTAGAGAGATTGCAACCATACCCCTCCATGTAGGTTTCTTGGCCCCATTGTGGGAGGCTAGAGAGATTGCAACCATACCCCTCCGTGTAGGTTTCTCGGCCCCATTGTGGGAGGCTAGAGAGATTGCAACCATACCCCTCCGTGTAGGTTTCTTGGCCCCATTGTGGAAGGAAAAACAGAGTAGACCCACTGCCCCCCCCCCTCCTTCGGCCTCAAACAAGCATGTCGTAAAAGCGACTAACTGGGGTGTTTCCTTTGAAAAAGCACTGCATATACTTGAGAGGTGAGGAACCAGCAGCATGCATGCACGTATAGATGTACATGCAAAACTCAAGTTCTGAAACAAGAAGTCCATAAGTGGACGAATAACCAGAACTTTCCTCTGGAGTTTACAGCTGGTGAACGTCAGGAAAAAGGAGAAGACACAGCCATACCAGCACAAGAAACCAGTATATGCAGAGACTATGCATACACGTTTTATGTAGAGCCTATCTTCCTGTATGCGTGTGAAGTATGGACAATAGGCAAACAAGATAGGGATCATGTAATAGCAGATGGCATGTAGTTTCCTAAGAACATGTTCAGAATGTTACGGACAGGAAAGCAAATGTAACCTTACTCGTCGAAACAAATGAGACCCATGAATTAATTAGAGTCAGAAATAATCAGTCAAGTTATTCGGGGCATGTTATGGAAAAACAGTTAATAATTTAGATAGCAAACGAATAAGACGAAGACAACAATATATGTATGTGTATATATATATATATATATATATATATATATATATATTATATATATATATATATATATATATATATATATGCATACACACACTAAGATACAGGACTGTGTTTAGGTTATGTAGAACATGTGCAGCTGCACAGGGTGGTTAGATTTTTAGGATTGCAACAGGCTAAGTCAATTAGTAGCATGTCCTTTGCAGAACCTTGCTCCCATAACAAACCTTCGGGAAACTCCTCGATCACAAGCAAGATGTCCCGCGTCCAATACACCCATCTGGAAATCATCTGCCACATCCTGCACCTACATTCTCTTTGGCCTTCCTCTTCCTCTTTTCTCAGGCAAATACCCCTCCATTATTGTTCTCTCTAAACTTTCATGACGTTTCAAGTGACTAAAATAACATGCTTAAAGCGTGAGACATTAACAAAATATGATTATCTATATTGATTTTATCATTATGAAAGTTTCATCATGCACTGCGTATCCGTACTCTATTAGAACCTCAACGTGCACACTTGTTTTATCTGGTGTGTATTCAGTTAGGTTTAATTTATTTCAGTGCGGTTTTAATCTGAGATAAAAAAAATTCGCAACTTATTGTTGGTTATTTGTAAACGATTAGTGATGCTGACGTTTAGCCGAGGTGGAATTAAGGCTTTAAAAAAAAAAAAGAGGCTGGACATGAGCGTCCTACATCCTAAATACAGCCTTGGTTGGTAACATCACCGAACAAAACTAGACATCTTAAAGCAGTGGTTCTCAGCCTTTCTAATGCCGCGACCCTTCCTCATATTTTGGCGACCCCCCACCCACCAATTATTCAGTTATTTTCATTGCTACTTCATAATTTCAGCGAACATGTGTTTTCTGATGGTCTTTAGCGACCCCTGTGAAAGGGTCGTTTGACAACCAAAAGGGTCGCGACCCACAGGTCGAAAACCACTGTCCTAATCTAAAAAAAGCCAAGTCTCTCTACAGAGAGCGTCAGAGAGGACGGAAATCTAGGGACAAAGAGAAGGGCACACCAAGAAAAACCATGGTGATGTCAACATTTACGTGCATGGGTAGTTCATAGAATTTGAGACACTCGCTAGGAATAGAAAGATCCGCACCATACTGAGGGGAGGATCTGAGCACCTATGGACATGTTCTGAGTGCAATCACAATAACCCAACTAACTAACTAACTAACTAACTAACTAACTAACTAACTAACTAACTAACTAACTAAACTAACTAACTAAACTAACTAAACTAACTAACTAAACTAACTAACTAAACTAACTAACTAAACTAACTAAACTAACTAACTAAACTAACTAACTAACTAACTAAACTAACTAACTAAACTAACTAACTAAACAAACTAACTAACTAAACTAACTAACTAAACTAACTAACTAAACTAACTAACTAAACTAACTAACTAACTAACTAACTAACTAACTAACTAACTAACTAAGTAACTAACTAACTAACTAACTAAACTAAACTAACTAACTAAACTAACTAACTAAACTAACTAACTAAACTAATTAACTAAACTAATTAACTAACTAACTAACTAAACTTACTAAACTAACTAACTAACTAAACTAACTAACTAACTAACTAACTAAACTAACTAACTAACTAACTAACTAACTAACTAACTAACTAACTAACTAACTAACTAACTAACTAAGAAAGATCCGCAGACCAATTCGATTAATATTTAATGATGACAGATGGATAGGTAAATTGGTTAGGCAGACAGAAAGATAAATACACAGATATATAGACAAATAGAAATATGGAGAAATAAACAGAACGACAGACAGACAAACAGATAGATGGACAGACATATAGACTGATGTACAGACAGTCAGACGAGCAGGCAGACAGACGGGCAGACAGACAAATGCATTGATGGATATGATTGATGGATGGATAGGTTATTTGATGGATGGATGAATAAATGAATGGATGGGCGATGGAGGGACGGACAGACAGACAGACAGACAGACAGACAGACAGACAGACAGACAGACAGACAGACAGACAGACAGACAGACAGACAGACAGACAGACAGACAGACAGACAGACAGACAGACAGACAGACAGACAGTTACACTGAAAAGTAGATTTTCTATACATATACTTACCACAGTCTCCGAGGCTGAAACACTGACCCGTGGCCCAGCATCGCGGCATCTCTGGTCGCAGACAATACGTATTTTCTCCACACTTATAATTGAAATAAAAGAAACATTTGTTATTTTTTGCTGTATAGTGGTATACATCCTAATAAATTTATGATCCTTGGACCTATACTAAATAGGACGTATATCAAAAAGGACATATACCAAACAAGACATATACAAAACAGGACGTATACCACACAGTACGCATACCATACAGGACGCATAACAAACAAGACGTATACCAGACAGGACGTATATCAAACATAAAGTATACCAAACTGGACGCATACCCAACAGGACGTATACTAAATAAGACATATACAAAACAGGACTAAACAAAAAGAATTTTCCCAAAATTAAAAATGGGAGAATGTCCTTCCCATTAAAAAAACTATTTAACTTTTATTTTTTTTAATTGACATATTAAACATTCCTTTCTGTATAAAATAATGTATAAACTACCTAATACAAAAATAAATAAATACAAGAGCAATTAGATGAGATAACTGAAAATTTACCTTGATGAAAAAAGTCGAACATCTACTAGGATAGTACTGAGAAGGGAGGGGAGATGTTACTGTTCAAAAGGAAACTCCCTTCCAATAAAACTTCAGAAGGGAGGGGAGATGTTACTGTGCAAAAGGAAATTCCCTTCCAATAAAACTTTAGGGATCTAAAATTCTAGTGATTATTTCTAGTGATTATTTCTAGTGTATCTGTGTGTGTGTGTGTGTGTGTGTGTGTGTGTGTGTGTGTGTGCGCGCGCGCGCGTGTGTGTGTCTGTCTGTCGGTTTTCGCTATTTGGAAACCAGTTAAAGCTAAGTGAGGTTTGACTTTTACTAAAACTTTACAAAAAGCTTTAATTTTGCCTTCTCCTCGGGATATTTCAGAAACTATCTCATTGTCTGCTTCTTCAAGAAAACGTTATTTTGGATTGTTTGGGCGTTAATGGAATGTTCTTTTTCTGTAAAACAGTGAAATCAATTCGTAGCTTTTTTTTCTTTTCCAAAGGGTTAAAAAAAACTTAGCGCACCTTGTCGTTACTAATTTTGACATGCACGTTCTAGCACGAGGGTCGATTTCAAACAAAGATCTTATACTAAGCAAAAGCTTTCGTTTATAAAAAGCACTATTTAGATTCGAATGTATACCAAAGCGAACTTATACCAAGGTACGACTGTACAATATTATCTGCTCTGGAGCACGTCCTCTAAATGATGACGTCACAATAGCATATTCAGAGCAGAGCAAACAATTTTGGAGGAAACTCAATTTTTAAGAATGAAATGTGTGAGAAAATAAGCAAGCCCATATTGATTGCTGATTTCTTTGAACATTTTCAAGGTAAAGTCTAAAGGTATAGGAAGATGATGATGATGTTGATAAAGTGATAATAGTAGTAGCAGCAGCTGTAGCAGTAGCAGTAATAGTAGTTGTTGCTGTAGTAGTGATAGCGGTAGTAGCAGCAACAGCAGCAGTAGTAGTAGAATGAGGAGGAAGAAGAGAAGGATACAAAGTATCTGGCTGGTCGAGGCAGGCTGGTTACGCAGACAGTGGCTTGAGTTTTTGCAAAATTCTCCTGTGTGTGCAGTTACTTTCATATAAGTCCCAGGGCATGCAGGCGTTATTGGTAACGAGAGAGCTGATAGACTGGCAGGTACTGCATTAATTGAAAATGGCCGGCCCATGGATCACACAAACATAAGTAAAGTAGAAATAAAGGACCCTTTTCCTGCCGTCAGGCGCACTGGGTATCTAGGGCTAGACCTTTATTTTATAGACTAAACGGCACGTGGTGGGTGATGTGGTCAGCATCACGCCGGTCGCCGGTCTTCCTTAGACTGTACCTGGTACACACTCAAGGCTGGGTCGACCTGGGAGCCCAGGTCATTTTTGTAAAATGTCAAGCCCTATCAGGAACCGAACCAACTACCTTCCGATCCGCAGGCGAGCGTCTAGCCGCTAAACCACGGCGGCTGCCAGTTTAAAACATACATCTCCAAGTAGTCTACGACTCACATCCTTGTGTTGTTACAGTAAAAATCCATACCCTCAAAATTTTCATTTTGATTTCCTTGCTTGTGCTTAACCATAGATGTTTAATGATGTTTAATCCTCATTCTAAAGCGTTTTGAACAGCCTCCATGTTTATTGATTAACGAGTTGTTCTTTGGCTTCCTCCATTTTAAGTTTCCTGAAATATCAATGATTTCCTCTCAGACCACTGAACGGAAGTCGCCGAAACCCTAATGTTTGTTACATAAGGCAGTGTTCTTCACCCTTGGGCCGAAGCTCCTGAAAAGTCTGGGTTGGCTCCCAAAAGATTATGTCTAATCATGTAACGGGGTAGTGTGGATAGTTTCGTTCTTCCATTCTGTATGATTAACACCTAAGGATCTCTTATGTTTGCGTAAAGACTGTCTCACGTATGTCAGTGATGAACACCAAATAGATAACTGGAATGGATGTTACTGTAGCGCGTTGTCTATCGGAAACAACGCTCCACATATTATTTAACCTCTAAATTGTAGCATTATCAGAAAATTGTAATCTTGTTACATCAAGTGTAACTAAGAAAAAAAAAAAAAAAAACAGCAGTCTACATGTGTTTTTGTTTGGCGTTTATTTAGCTGTTAGGTGGGCTGCTAAAAAAAATACTCTGTTTTGATGGGCCGCGGATGTAAAAATGTTGAGGAACACTGATATAAAAGTACTACATTATTGCTGTGGTAGTAGCTAGACGTTACTCTTTAGTAGCATCTTTTCTGATTACCTTTGTGACACACTTCGTGCGTGTGTGTGTGTGTGTGGGTGTGTGTGTGTGTGTGTGTGTGTCGAAATAAATTTTAAAAAAGGGGGAGGGAGGGGCAGGAAGTATAGCAACTGTCAGTATGTTTTATATGAAATATATCAGATTTCCCCGACATTCTCAATTATAAATGAAACAAATATGAAACAAATACCAGAACAACACGTACCAGCGAAGGGCAAGTGTATTCCACTTGTGGGGGCCGACATATTCGTTTGCAACCATACTGGCAACATTTCCACGTATCCCGGCAGTCACCATCGTTGTTGCAGGCATCGATACAATAGAATCCGTGGTCGCTAAAGTCGGTCAGGCACTGTCCGGGTTTTACAGGACTGTCTTTTCAAGTTAAAAAAATATGTATATATAAATATATATATATATATATATATATATATATATATATATATATATATATATATATATATATATATATATATATATATAAAACCATTGTTTAAATGCCTATATTTACTACGTTTTAAGGAGGTTAAGTAAAAGTATCCCCTTTCATATCTTCAGGCGTACTGGGCAAATAGGCTAAGACCAATATCACATAGATCTATCGGTACCCGGTGGTTAATGTAGTAGCCTTTACTTCCCAGGACTTTACACTGTACCTATTCAGGCCTGCGTCGATCTGGGAGTCAAAGTCAGCTTTAAAAAATGCCCGGCATCGTTCGGGTTTGAACCCATAACTTCAGATCCGCAGACCGTGGCCGCTACTCCACGGCAGCTCCCCCTTTTTTAAGAAGATGTAGACCTTTAATATTTAAGGCCAAAGACTAGTCCAGTCGCCATAATTTGTGCTAACTGGTAATTAAATTTTGTTCCCGACATAAAATATGCCATCACTTTAACTGGGACTCAAACACAAGCCTCTACAATCCAACTTTCAACTGCTCCGTTTATGGGATAATATATATATAAATAAAGGAATACGCCATAAGCATAGATTTAAAAAAAAAAGTATAATGAAAATAATTTGTTATCAACTGCTTTTCTACCTGAACTGGGCGAACATATGTTACCCACATTTCACAGTCTTCACCGGAATGTGCAGACAGAAATAAGGGGATAACGACTCATACCTTTGAAGTAGTATGATCAACCATTGGCATACAATGATGACTCTTCCTTTGTCGTCATACATTTAATCGGATTTTAGCTCGAAGTCATCGTTTTCTCGAGTGGCTAGAGTTTTGTCATCTTTTTTTTTTCCTTTTTTTTCCCTGAGTTGTTGTTGCTAGAATCAGCTACATCGACGATCGATATTCTTTTGACTTCATTTCCTGTTCACTTAAGATATTCTACAGTAGGAAGACTAACATTGTGTGTGTGTGTGTGTGTGTGTGTGTGTGTGTGTGTGTGTGTGTGTGTGTGTTTCATTTAGAGGAAAGCAATGGACGTATAGTTCAGCTGCTACTGAGAACATCTAAACAGTAATCTTTCACTGGCTGCTGAAGGTGGAGAGCGAGCACCTATGGAAGTGTCCTAAGTGTTGCGATGTCGGTCCTTAACTGAACTCAACTAAAATCCAACTTGATCTGGCTGCATTTTAAAAAGATCTGAACATCAAGAAAGACTGGCTCATAAAAAGCAACTTGTCTCGGAAAAGAAATAATAGCAGAAATCATGGCATTAGGATGAAACTGCGGGGGTCAACAAACACGAAGATGGGCACAGGATATAAGTGACTCCTTGAGTATGAAAGTACATGAGGCAGGAGAGCTGGCGAGAGACCTAGTTACCTTTAGCCAGACAGTGATGAGAGCGACGTTCTGCAAAGGACCTGCTTGCTACATGATGATGGTTTGGCTGCAATCTGACTAGATAGCCAAATCACGTCATTCAATGACTTCAGATGTAATCCAGTCATAGTCTTGTTGTAAAAATCTCTCTAATGCTGGTATTCGTGAACTTGTCCCTTACTGAGTTGTTGGGGACTTTTGGAGACAGATCATTTCACAGGTAGTTAGTTACTTTTTAGCACCAACGTTTCACTTATTGTCCCTGTTTAGCACTTACAGAATAAACTGAGAGGAAGATTTAATTAACACTAAGCTAGTTTGCTGGAAGAGACACATTTAGGTGTCCAACAGTGGCTCTAGCTGGTTTGTAACAATATTTACTTCTGAACTCTAGCTTTTATCTCTTTTTCTAGCCTGCCATTTTCCGGAAACATGCTTCTCAAGTACTTAAATTCACTACACGTTTGACCCTAGTACTATTGGAAGGGACCTTCACGCTCTTATGTTCCCTACCTATTCTCATTGTCTCAGTTCTGGTAGCGTTTTTGTTTATGCCGCATAATGTACAAGATCATCTTTTTTAAGAACCACATTCTTTAGCCAAAATATTCTTACTTCTTCTTATAGTTCATGCCGTGTAGCCTTGATCTCATAGTTATCCCCAACCTTCTCTCTCACGTACTTTAAATAAATTCTGACACAGGTGATCTTCCACTGTCGATACTCTGTCGCCTTGGTATAGTCCGTTTCTAAAGTTGTGCTATATTTGAGCAATATTTCAGTGTACATTGTTACAATTTTGCATCCAACCCGTAAATAATGATTTCCTTGTAGAAAAGAAAAACTATAATGGTAACATCTACTTTTTAATTTGCCTTATTTCTGTTTAAAATTTTTTTTTAAATTAAAAAAAAAAAAAAACAACTTATTAAAGGCATATAATTAGCGTATTTATAATTATTGACTTTAGGCGAACTTGGCAACATATCAAACTGCACACGTTTTATGGGTAATCTGTGCGAAAAACTAAGGCGCGCTTGTTTTGAATAGCAAGGTGGATATGTCATCTACGGCCATAATGTTCGTTGACTGACAATTAATATTTATTGTTCTTTTTAGGGGTACGTAAATTATCAGTCCGACAAAAATCAAAGAAATTCGCTACGGTAATAAACAGCAGAACCTCTGGAATTGTAATTTATGAAATCAAAAGGACATTGCAAATCTAAGACAACCGGCAACAGTTCGTGTTGATCTGTACAGGAGTTTTCATGAAATGTTTAAAATCTGAGGGCACAACTTTTATAACCGACTATAGTCATGTTTCTCTGTGGCTAAGTCGGTGCGAACGCTTTGTAATGGCGGGATGCCGGGTTCGATCCCAGCTGCGGGCCATGTGCTTTGCGTTGGTTTCGACAGTGGTATCAAAAAAGCCGATCGTCCAGAAAGCCATGACAAACTACTGGACGTAAATTTGCCTAGAAAAAACCACACGACAGCCAGGGGCTGTTGGGGTTGGTTCTGCAACGTCATGTAAAGGATATGCAACAATAATATATATATATATATATATATATATATATATATATATATATATATATATATATATATATATATATATATATATATATATAGATAAGTCAGTTGAATATCTTCTATTGAACCTTGCAAACCAAACCTAGCATCTGCTGGCTGTTTATGGTTTTATCAGTCAAGTTTATATAGCTCCCATTCCCCCTCAACGGTTGACGATTATAAAATTGTCGAAATCAGACTAAAAGCGTCAGTACACATAAAAACGTGGTGAACAAATACCTGGATTGGATCTGCAACAGGCTCCTAAAACGCCCCACAATTCGTCATTGCAGTAAGCCAGTCCGCTTCCAGGACATGGTAATGAAGCATTACACAGTGTATTACTCAAAACGCCATCACGCATTTCTAGAATTGGATGACCTACAATACATAGATCTAGATGCCATGAATGTGGCGCCTCGACTGCAACATAATACAAAGCTGTTACTCTTTGATTGTTGGTTAAGCAGTCACTATAAAAAAAAAAAAAAAAAAAAAAAAAAAAACAAAAACAAAAAAAACCACATAAAAACATTAAAAAATAAAATGTTATCATGGTTTTTAAACTAAAAAAAAAAAGAAAAATATTACATTTTACATTTAGTCCGCAAGTCTTTTGAAAATTGCTTTTTTTCACTTTGAGCACACTTATACCTAGGGACTCAACTGCAAACGCAGTTTCATCTAAAATTTCGACTTACGGTCCCTGGTATTCCTCGACTATTTATTCCTTAGTCCCAAGCGCGTCTCCTCTTTCCACTGGCAAGGCATCAACGTGGCTGCTTTGGGATATCCAGTTACGTAATTTTGTGTATTCGTGTAGTTTTGTTTGATTTATTTATGTTGCTTTAAAGCCGCAACGTTCACGTTTCGTTTGTGATTGTTATATTTTGAAGCTCGCTAGTGTACTTTTCGTTCGGTTTTATATCTTTCCATATTTTTTAACTACCATACGAGAGTCGCACAAAGGAAGAGACTGGAGCCTCATACTGTAATAGTGCCAAAGACAGCAGTGGGTGTAGTGTACCAGTCTTCATTGTGGAGACGGCACTTTAAACAAGAAAATTAGTAATATACTAATCATTACCCAAGACGATAATCTGAAACAGTGCTCTCCAACCTGTTTTCAGGTGGCATTCCGCTAAAATGCAATGGTTTTCAACCTTCCTAGTGTCGTGACCCTTTAATACAGTTCCTCGTGTTGTGGTGACACCCAATCATAACATTATTCTCATTACTTCTTTATAACTTCAGGGACAATGTGTTTTCCGATGGTCTTAGGCGACCTCCGTGAAAGGGTCGTTGACCCCCCAAAAGGGTCGTGACCCACAGACTGAGAACCGCTGCCCTAGAGTATATGACACGCCCCCCCCCCCCCTCCTTCCTTTTACCACTCTCTTAGTGCCCATCATAACAAAATGTAATTAAAAAGAGGAGGACAACAGAAAAATCCAATGTACTATTAATAATAACTTCGAGAAAAAGACAAACATAATTCAAAGAGTCAAAAACTAACAAATAAAGAGGCAATCCCCCATAATTCATAATTTAGTGTCCATATATCCATGCAATGGTGGACTCTATTGTGTCTTAGTCATATCTGCTGTTTTTGGTCTGATGTTGGGCAAGGCAGAACGAAGACCATACTCCACAACGAGCTGGTATCGCTGTTTTGTTCTCATGACTGTTTTATTCTCATGACTGTTTTGTTCTCATGACTGTTTTGTTCTCATGACTGTTTTGTTCTCATGACTGTTTTGTTCTCATGACTGTTTTGTTCTCATGACTGTTTTGTTCTCATGACTGTTTTGTTCTCATGACTGTTTTGTTCTCATGACTGTTTTGTTCTCATGACTGTTTTGTTCTCATGACTGTTTTGTTCTCATGACTGTTTTGTTCTCATGACTGTTTTGTTCTCATGACTGTTTTGTTCTCATGACTGTTTTGTTCTCATGACTGTTTTGTTCTCATGACTGTTTTGTTCTCATGACTGTTTTGTTCTCATGACTGTTTTGTTCTCATGACTGTTTTGTTCTCATGACTGTTTTGTGACTGTTTTGTTCTCATGACTGTTTTGTTCTCATGACTGTTTTGTTCTCATGACTGTTTTGTTCTCATGACTGTTTTGTTCTCATGACTGTTTTGTTCTCATGACTGTTTTGTTCTCATGACTGTTTTGTTCTCATGACTGTTTTGTTCTCATGACTGTTTTGTTCTCATGACTGTTTTGTTCTCATGACTGTTTTGTTCTCATGACTGTTTTGTTCTCATGACTGTTTTGTTCTCATGACTGTTTTGTTCTCATGACTGTTTTGTTCTCATGACTGTTTTGTTCTCATGACTGTTACGGCTGCAAATCCTGATTATTGCAAGTATAATGCCCTTAGTTTCAAAACTGCTTGACCCGACCTCTCCCCCCCCCCCCCCCCCCACCCACCCTCATCCCCAGCACAGTGGTACGACACTCTTCTGCCGGCACGAAGGTCTTTGAAAAATAGTAACAGAATGCATTGGTACAGGAAAGGGGGACGGGGAGGAGGATGCTTAGTCTCTATGTATGGTGTCTGCCTCGAGTGCTGGAGGTACCGGCTTCAAGTCCCGTTAAAGGCTGGGATTTTTTTTCACTTGGACTTCTAGTAATCTCCCCTGGTCTCTGGACAGTGAGATCGGACGCCCGTTTGTATTCTTGCTCACGTAAAAAGAAAATCCCTTGGTAGTTAGAAATCGAAAAGAATAGCTTCACTGCGTTGCCCGGGCAAAATTTGGAGTGCAGCTAAGTTCAACTACTGCGCTGAGATTCTTCTGACTCAGGCTTTAGTTAGAAGTAGAACGGAACACTTATGGGTTACACCCGTGTGCCATGATGTTATTCCGTTGAAAAAACATAAACAGAGGGACAGGAACTTACAAGCACGAAAATGGGCACATAATTTAAATGACAATTTGGGTAGGAAACTGCACGAGGCGGGAAATCTGGCAAGTGATCGAATTTCTTTCTGGCAGACTGTGATGTTTGTTTGTTTTAGTATCCAGAAGCCATGAGTTGTTATTATTGATATCGCAACCTTTCGGCATTGATTCCATTTTAAATACCGTAAATCTGGGAGAAATGTGGCTTTTCTGCCCACCCCCGGGAGTGAACCCGGACCACAAGGAGTTCGTCACCCGCTCACCGCGCAATCCGGTTTAGCCAACTACGCTAGAGAGACGGGCAGCAGACAGGGATAAGAGAGACGATCTGCAAAATACTTGCTACCTGTAAGTAACATTGTCATGCCCCATTCTTCATTTAAGTTATCTAATTCAATAGGAATAAACTCACAGGGAGCAAGTACAGCAGGGATCTACCAGTCGTCAGTAGAAATTATCCTCGTCAACGAGCGTTTCGGCCCACGATTTCTAGACACTTTCGGAGTTGGGCCCACCTGAGTTCATGAAGCTCAGGACTGGTACCCTGCTGCACGAGATTACCGGATGGTGTTTTTCTTTCGGAAAGGGACAAGACGACTTGGTGGTTGCAGAAGGTACTGTGAGATAAGAAGTCGTCGCGGCAGCCTAATTAAAGCAGTCAGCATACCTGGACGACCGAGCGACAAGCTTACGATTGGTTTACCGGACACATGTTGGACTTTTATTAGCAGGTGGTAGAGAGACACTGGCAGACAATTCGGACACGATGGACTTTCAAGGGGTGAGAAACCCTTTTCCACTAGACACCCGGACCAGCTCACCGAGGCCCGTCCCCTACGTTGTTCCGTTGCGTCCAAAGCCAGCTCGAGGCCCTTTC
>CAJHNH020005445.1:1042648-1048483 GCA_905116865.2 Candidula unifasciata
TCACCCCCAAAGTGCCGTTTGGTCTATAAAATATAAGTCTGGCCCTATATACCCGATACGCCTGAAAAGCGTGGAAAAGGGTCCTTTATTTTTAATAAAAATGTGAAAAAAAACAACAATATTGCCATCAGTGATATCCCCTCACTCACACAACATATCACAACTAACCTATACCACCATCAATAAAACCCTAATCACCACGAGCCCACATTAGACACCCTAAAACACACTCAGTCACTGTCATTTTTAACTCACCGTCAACATCACAAAATATATATTTTCACAGTCATCGAGGAGATGGTGGCCGAATGGTTAAAACGTTGGGCTCTCATGTAGGAGACACGGGTTCGAATCTTCGGTGAGGTAGCGGATTTTTTTCTGTCGTGGGCAAAAATAAATCCTCACCTGCACAGTTCGTGGCGACAGCACTAGACATGCGGCCTTAAATCCTCTGGCTCAAAGACCCCCCTCTCCCCCCTCCCCTCGCCTACACCACAAAAGGGGTACAATAAAGGCTGTAATTGGCAGTATTTGGCACAGACATTAATAAGTCATCTTAAAAATCACAAAACAGACGCCTTAACTACCAATAATAACTCACCTTCAGCACCATACAATATACAATTTCACCACCACCAATAACTCAAAATCAGCATCACAAAATATACGACCTCATCACCATACACCTTTAATAATAACTCGTTCACTAGCACGAATAACTCGTTTTTATCGCCACCAATAAAAAGCATTCGTGTGTTTAGGGCCAGCTGCTCCATATTTTTGGAGCTTTAAAAGCATTTGCGTGCTGCAACATGCAATGCGATCACGGCCAGTACGCCAGCTTAAAATTCTTCCTTTTTAGGATGACATTTTTTATTATTTGAAGCCCCACCGTGGCTTTTGCCAGGGGCCGCAATATAGGCAGCCCATAAATATGGCCAATTGTCTGAACGCGGTTTCTGGGACCTCTCCACGGCGATCCTCATCGACATCTTGGCACTTTGTGTCATCGGGTGTTTATCGATTGTGTGATGTCCTAGTGGGGTAGAAAGTCAGTCAGTCAGTCTAAACATGCAACACCCGATATCAACGCATCGCGGAACACCTAGTCTTATTTCGGTGAGGCGTGGGGAGATTACCGTTACGTGTACCTTGGGCTAGACCGAAAGGTTTTAGACCAATCAGCACTCAGTGGGTGATTGGATCAACATCATTAGGACTGTCTTTACCTCCCAGGACTTTACAAGGTGGGTAGACCGGGGAGCCAAAGTCATTTATAAAAAATGTATGGCTTCGCCAATATCTGAACCCACGAGCTTCGAGCGTCTAGCCGCTACACCACGGCTCCCAACCACCAGAAAAAAACGCCGCCTAATAGCCATCAAAACACCCCAAATTTTACTTTCAGTAATTGACCATTGATGACTGACTCACCTTCTGTACACACAGGGAGTCTTGACTAGGCTCAGCCAGGGCCAGGCAAACACAAACAGACAGCTGTAGATAATGGTGTACAGATAATATTCTAGTCAACACAAAAATATAAAATGTATAACATATTCATTGTGGTACTCATCGTCAGCTCTTATGCTAGGAGCTTGCATGTTGACATCGACATGTGAAGTACATTTCCCTCCCCGTGTCATCATTAATTATCTAATTCCAATTTCTTTTACACTGGATTCATCGACTATAAAACAGTTTTTGATATCACTGATATCATATATATATATATAAATGCATACATACGCATTAGTTACGTTAAACAGGTTGCGTACATAAATACATACATACATACATACATACATACATACATACATTAATTATCTAATTCCAATTTCTTTTACACTGGATTCATCGACTATAAAACAGTTTTTGATATCACTGATAAGAGATCTCTCTGGAAATTGATGGCACGCTGGGATCCCACAGAAATGTATTATCTTGGTAAAAGCGACATACAAAGACAGGAAATGACAAGTTGGTCATTAAGAAAAGCTAACAGATACAGTTGGATTCATCAGATACATTTGGATTCATCAGTTATTTTTGTATTCATCAGATACAGTTGGATTCATCAGATACATTTGGATTCATCAAATACATTTGGATTCATCAGATACAGTTGGATTCATCAGATACAGTTGGATTCATCAGATACAGTTGGATTCATCAGATACAGTTGGATTCATCAGATTCAGTTAGATTCATCAGATACAGTTGGATTCATCAGATAAAGTTGTATTCATCAGATACAGTTGGATTCATCAACTGTGAAACAGTTTTTGATAGCACTGATAAAGAATCTCTCTGGAAATTGATGGCACGCTGGGATCCCACAAAAATTTAAAACCTTGATAAAAGCAACATACAAAGACTGGAAATGACATTAAGAAAATTTAACAGATACATTTGACGTGAGAACATGTGAGCAACAGGGATGTTTTTGTTTATGTTTTTGTCGCCACCACCAAGTTACAGTTGATTCCTCTGTTTCTACTTGTGGAGCCAGGAGAATTATGCAGAGAGAAATACACAGCTGGCCAAAAACCAAGAAAAAGATGCACAGAACAAAAGAATACAGACATGATGTCTAGAAAGATCCCAGGTTTGGTCGGTTATCATTCCAATGAAAACCAAGCGGCACGGAAGACTGGAAAACATACTTCAAACAACAGACTTCATAGAGACATGTTGCCTTCTTATCTGAAAATTACTGGCAAGGAAAACGAAAATATAAATTAGGAAGAATGAAAATACCCTATATGGTCTAAAAAGCTTATTTCTTTTTCTTCTTCTGGTACATGTTATGAAGCGTTGTTTTGTTAATCATTTCTGACGCAGATGTTCTTCCATGTAATGAAGTTACAACTCCTGATTCGTGTACTGTCAGTCATTTCTGATGCAGATGTAATTCCATATAATGATGTAACATTTCCTGTCTCTTGTACTATCAATCATTTCTGACGCAGATGTTCTTCCATATAATGAAGTTACAACTCCTGATTCGTGTACTGTCAGTCATTTCTTATGCAGATGTAATTCCATACAATGATGTAACATTTCCTATCTCGTGTACTATCAATCATTTCTGACGCAGATGTTCTTCCATATAATTAAGTTACAACTCCTGATTCGTGTACTGTCAGTCATTTCTGATGCAGATGTTATTCCATACAATGATGTAACATTTCCTGTCTCGTGAACTATCAATCATTTCTGACGCAGATGTTCTTCCATATAATTAAGTTACAACTCCTGATTCGTGTACTGTCAGTCATTTCTGATGCAGATGTTATTCCATACAATGATGTAACATTTCCTGTCTCGTGTACTATCAATCATTTCTGACGCAGATGTTCTTCCAAATAATGAAGTTACAACTCCTGATTCGTGTACTGTCAGTCATTTCTGATGCAGATGTAATTCCATACAATGATGCAACATTTCCTGTCTCGTGTACTATCAATCATTTCTGACGCAGATGTTCTTCCATATAATGAAGTTACAACTCCTGATTCGTGTACTGTCAGTCATTTCTGATGCTGATGTTATTCCATACAATGATGCAACATTTCCTGTCTCGTGTACTATCAATCATTTCTGACGCAGATGTTCTTCCATATAATGAAGTTACAACTCCTGATTCGTGTACTGTCAGTCATTTCTTATGCAGATGTAATTCCATACAATGATGTAACATTTCCTGTCTCGTGTACTATCAATCATTTCTGACGCAGATGTTCTTCCAAATAATGAAGTTACAACTTCTGATTCGTGTACTGTCAGTCATTTCTGATGCTGATGTTATTCCATACAATGATGCAACATTTCCTGTCTCGTGTACTATCAATTATTTCTGATGCAGATATTTTCTTTTCCTATAATGATGAACAATTCTGATACACGTGTTCTTCCGTACAACATCTTCTGTTTCGTGTATTATTTCTGATATAGATGTCGCGACTGTAATGATAATGCAGCCTTTTTTCTCTCCTGATCTCTGCTTTCTTCTCTTTGTCTGTAACAATCCTTTTGTTACATTACGCCAGTATATCTCTTTTATGAGATGTTCAAAATTGTGGACTCTATTCTTATGGTATCTTACGGTAAGATTCTTTTTTCATACTTCTTAAAACTGTTTTAGTTAGTCTTAGTCTTTCCTCTTGTGTCGAGTGCGGCACATAGGGCAGAGGCCATGACTCTCCATGCATGGCGGTTCGTTGCAATCTGTTGTAGGTCTTGAATGTTTGAGTGGCCCATTAGTGAGCCTTCCCTGATGATAGTTCTACGTAGGGTTTCCCTTGGTCTTCCACGAGATCTTTTCCCCTGTGGTGTCCAAATGAGGGCTTGGTAAGGAAGTCTTGATTTATCCATTCTAAGGGCGTGGCCGACATAGTTCCAGCGGCGTTTTCGTATAAAATTAGACACATACTCTTGCCTGGATTCTTGCCTTATTTATGTATTGGTTCGGAAATCTGACCATTTAAAATTTAGTATTCTTCTAAGGCATTTATTTTCAAAACTGTCTAATTTTGTGTCTAGAGTTTTCGTTGATTTCCAGCTCTCGCATCCATAGGTTAGTACTGGAATCACACAAGATTGAAGATCTTGAGTTTTGTGTGTTTGCTAAGTGTCTTTGATTTCCAGATGTTGGACAGTTTATTGAAGGCACTAGATGCCAGTGCTATTCTAAATGGTATTTCTGGTGCGGTATCTCCTGTAGATGACATCTTGCTCCCTAGATAAGTGAAACTGTTGACTTTTTCAAGGCTGTTGTTGTTCAGCGTGATATCAACTGAACTGTTGGTAAGGTCTAAACGGTTTTATAAGGGTGTTATTTTTTTTCTAGACATCTCCATTATATATTTTTATCTGCCATTTGAATTATCACATTTCATTGAAAAAATCACTCTTCTGCAGTTTTGACATATTAAGAATAAACCAGCCTTCTTCTTCTTCTCTTCCACCTTTTACCTCATCGAAGTGTCGGGGGGGGGGGGGGGGGGGGGACATGGAATGTTCGTTGATGAGCTCTGATGTTCATTCGTAATGCCATCACTCCGGATTTTCCGAGGTCTTCCACTCGCTCTATACCCGTTGTAACGTTTTAGTGTGGCTCGCTGTAGTGGACAGTACTAGGGCATT
Source organism: Candidula unifasciata (assembly GCA_905116865.2). Lineage (NCBI taxonomy): Eukaryota > Metazoa > Mollusca > Gastropoda > Stylommatophora > Geomitridae > Candidula > Candidula unifasciata. The sequence continues at coordinate 1,047,797 of CAJHNH020005445.1, forward strand.
CTTGTTAGGTGTCCAAAACACTTCACTTGTTGTTCTTTAATGACCTGTAAGACTGGCTTTATTCCTAGCATTCGTCTGATTTCATGATTTCGTATTCTGTCTTTCCTTGAAACTCCTGCAGCTCTTCTAATGCATTTCATCTCTGCTGTCACAATTTTACGTTTATTGGAGGATGTAAGTGTCCTCGTTTGGCATTGATAGCATAGTGTTGGCCAAAAAATAGGTCTGATAAGATTCACTTTAGTACTCCGAGGTATCTGCTTGTGTGTCAACAAGGGAGATAGTTGACCCATTACATGATTAGCTTTGGCACACCTGGAGCCGATTGTCCATAATTCACATTCATATATGAGGATTAGCTACCTCTAATTTCACCCGAAGTTATAAAGGCATATCACACAGATTCTTGATTTTGCGAAATGCTGCCTTTGCTTTCTCTTCCCCCTTTTTATTTCATTAGCTAGCTTCTTCGGTCCATCCTCCAACTAACGGTTTTCAAAATATCAAAATATTTTAATGTACACCTTCTATTACACCAGCCTTATTTAGTTTAATACTGCAGTCTGCATATTTAAAATGTGTAATTATCACGAGCTCCATTTTGTAATGCTGTTTAAACTAATTATTTTGTCATTAATTTATGTTACAATTATAACGGTTATAAAATGTTTTCATTTTCCGTGAGTT